>MU789412.1:0-11534 GCA_026770625.1 Nicotiana glauca
CATATTCTCGAATCTCCAATCGAAGATTCGAGCCAAGACTCAACCTACGCCAAACCACCCCAAATTGATACCTAAACTTCCCTTGACCTCCCTCGTAACCAAACCAACACTGGTTTGGTTTGAATCAAGCCCAAACCACTTGAACCCCAATCCGAGCCACCAAGAACCCTAGAAGAGTTTTGAGCCTGTTTGAGGATTTTTGAGGTTTCAATGGGCTTTAGTCGAAATGTTCTCACTTGAGAACACTCGATTAAAGCCCATTTGGCCTCAAACATTTCAAGTCCGAGTTGGTCCAAGTCCGTTTTGTTTCTGATTTTTCTCTCAAGGTATTTCTTTTCTTTCTTCTATCTCTATCTATTTTTGTATTTGTTTGTTAGTTTATTTGTGTTATTATTTTTCATCTTTTTCGATTTGTTGTTAATTTTTCTGTTCTCCTCCTCAAGACCTTTTATTTGGTCGATGTTTGTTATTGTTTGTTGGTTTGAATGTGCTTGTTATAGGATACATATTCAATTCGATTAATGTCGTCAAATAATTAGTTCCGTGTTTTCCCCTGTTCTGCCCAAAACTATGAATCACTGAGGTGTGTGTCGATTATTTGTTATCGATTATGTGTTGTAATCGATTAAATAAATATCGTCGATTAGTTGTATAGGCTTGTTTTGTTAGAATAATGTGACAGAGTTGGTCAATACTGATTAATTTGGTCCGAATCACTGTTTGAATTAGAGGTTGAATTGGTTATAGCTGTTTAACTGTGATAAATGCAGAGTTTGGTTGGCCTACTAAATGGTACTCAATGCACCCTTAAACTAATGAATAAAATAATTGAAAGGGGCTGTCTATCAGTGTGAATTACAACCTGTTTAAGCACTCAGTAATTGGAAGTCAGAAACCAGCTTCATTTAGGATTAAAAAGGGTGCAAAACACATGGGATAGGGTAGTGGAACCTGCTGGACAGCAGGATGTTCCACCAGTTTCTGACTACAGGGTTTTGTTTAATAGGTAAGACCCATACTTAGACCAACTGAAGTGGAAAAAACAGAGGGAATAACATGGCTGGTCAGTCTTAAACAATAAGAAAGGGACTGCAAGGCTGTTTAGTTTGCTTATATAAGAGGAGGACATTAGACACTCGCGAGAGAGGCTCTGAAAATAGATTCTAAGATAGACATTCTGAGATATAGAGACTGGGGATATACATTCTGATATAGGAGATACATTCTGGAAAAAAAATACATTCTGGAATAGAAAGAAAAGAGGAGATTTTCCATTTTTTTGAGAGCCTGTTTGAGTCTTTAAAATCTGTCCAAGAGAGCTCAAAAGTTTGAGCACTCAAACGGTGAAGAGAGCTTCGAAAAGATTTAGTTCTCGAAAAAATTTCAAGTCAATTTTAAGCAATTTGAGTCCCTGTAACACTGTTACATTGGCCCGAGATCAGAAATAGTTTGGGTCTTTCTCTGTTTCTATTTCCATATTTGAGTGTTCAAGTTATCTAAAGGTTTCTGTTGAGTTTATTTGGGTCTGATCTGTTGCTGTCTGGTCTTCTGAAAATTGCTGTTTTCTATTCTTGAGTTCCCTGTTGGTTTAATCTATTCCGGGGACTTCAGTTTTGCTGTTGGGTTGTATACTTTGTGTCCTTAAGTTACTCTGGTTGTTGCTGGTTGTTGTTGCTTACTGTGGGCTGTTTACTGATCTTCTCTTCCTCCACTTTTCTTGTTTGTCAAATTCCAAGTACACATTTCTGAGACTGTTGATACAGCTTCCTTTATGTGGCAATGAAATGAAATCAAGGCTTAAGCTTTGCTGTTCGGAACTGCAGTTTAATTATGTCATGCTTGGGATATTACAATTGAATTAAGATTGTTTTCAATTACAATATAACTGTACTGATAATTTGAATTATTGGAAGCATAGTTGTTTAAATTAATTATTAGTTCGAATACACCGAATTCGAATATATTTTGAGTTGGAAACCAATTCAATAACTTGGTATGTATTGAGTATTGGCATTTGACTATTTAGGAGTAGATAATTTTCGCACGTGCACTCATTTGAAATAAGCTTCATAATAATGTTATAGCCATTCCTCTAACCATTGCTCCCTGTACCCAACTGGAAAACAATTCGGTAGTGAACCACGCACTCCCGTATTATGCTTATATACGTCGTTAGGATTAATTCAATTTGAGCTGACACTAATCCGGAAATATAAGGCAACCATGGCCACACTTTAAATCTATTTGAACGACACATGTTTGTATAAAATGACTAGAGCAAATGAGGTTTACATATAATCAAATCGCCTGATAGTCCTTTGGTAGCATAATATGAGCTGGGCCCTTTCTTTTTAAGAAATTTAAATATACAAGTTTAATGGAATAAAGCGGTTTGAAGTTTAATAAGAGTACGTAATCTATAACATGTATAAAATCAGATATTTTAGCCATTTATAACAGTTTAAGCGACCGTGCTAGAACCACGGGACCCGGGGGTGCCTAACACCTTCCCTCGGGTCAACAGAATTCCTTACTTAGAATTTCTAGTTCGCAGACTTCATTTGGAAAGTCAAAATTTCCTCGATTTGGGATTTAAATAAATCGGTGACTTGGGACACCATAATTTATTCCAAGTGGAGACTCTGAAATAATAAAATAATCCCCTTTTGAATATTGTCACTTTAATTAGAAAAACTCCCTCGCATCCACCCCTCCCCCCCCCCGAAAAGGGGGGGCGCCAAAAGGAGGTGTGACACCCTTCGAGGGGTTTTCACTAATAAGACTCTCTCATTTCTCTCAACTCCCATCGCCTTATGGTGCCCGTGAAGGTTTTCACCGATAAGAGTCTCTCATTTTATTTCTCTCCACTTCCGTCGCCTTATGGTACCCGTGAGGGTTTTCACCGATAAGATTCTCTCATTTTATTTCTCAACTGGGGATTGGAGTGCTACCGATAAGACTCTCTTTGCTGGGGATTCTCTTGGCTATCAAATTCTTTTTAGCTTATGATCCTCTTCCTGCTGGGGATCAGGGTGTTACTCCCGGCTTCCGCGTGCCTGACTCGGTACTTCTTGGATACTGATCGGGAGGTCTTTCTGGACATCAGTTGGGGATTGAAATTCTTGGTATATGGCTTAAAAGAAAAGGGTATCAAGTATTTTAAAATTATTTTGATGGGTAAAATGTTACAACTCTTGGAATCAAATTTCCTTCCCGAAATTTAAAAACATAACTTCTGCCCCAGTTTTCTTGCTTGGGGATCTTTTGACTTTTATTACACTATGACCGAGCCGTGAGGCGCCTACGTATCCTCTTTAAGGAATCAGGTCGAACGTAATTCACACCGATTCCTTTGTTTTTTTCTTGTGACTTTTCTTTTATTTTGTTGTCATTTTTCTTTTCTCTTTTTTTTTCAATTTTATTACCGATTCCAAGAGAGGGGTATGAAAGAATAAATAAGGCTCAAAAGGGGAGATGAAGGTTAAAGTGTTTGGATAGAAGAACAAATTGCCTTAGTCATTTCATTCTCCAATAAATGCCAAGTACAAACAAACAAACAACAATTACAATCAAAGAAATCATACATAATATCTCTTGACTGCATCAGAATTGATAGTCATGTTGATACATCTTCCTTCGACATCTGTCAAGCATAAAGCGCCATTGGATAGTAATCTGGTCACAATAAAGGGTCCTTGCCAGTTCGGGGCGAACTTGCCCTTTGCTTCGGCCTGATGTGGAAGGATTCGTTTCAACACTTGCTGCCCTACTTCAAATTTCCTGGGACGCACCTTCTTATTATATGCTCTTGCCATCCTCTTTTGATATAATTGGCCATGACACACTGCTGCCAATCTCTTTTCATTAATCAAACTCAATTGCTCCAATCGGGCTTTGACTCACTCATCGTCATCAATCTCAGCTTCAACGACAATTCGGATAGACGGAATTTCAATTTCTACCGGTATCACTGCTTCAGTTCCGTATACCAACAAATAAGGAGTTGCACCTACTAAAGTACGAACAGTAGTGCGATAACCCAGCAATGCAAATGGTAACTTTTCATGCCATTGTCTGGACCCTTCTACCATTTTCCTCAATATCTTCTTTATGTTCTTGTTGGCTGCCTCGACCACTCCATTCGCTTTGGGACGATACGGGGTGGAATTATGGTGTGTAATCTTAAATTGTTGACATACTTCTTTCATCAAATTGTTGTTAAGATTATCACCATTATCCGTGATTATCACCTTTGGGATACCAAATCTACAGATGATACGGGAATGAACAAAATCCACCACTGCTTTCTTGGTTACCGACTTGAAAGTTTTAGCTTCAACCCACTTGGTGAAATAATCGATGGCTACCAGAATGAACCTATGACCGTTGGAAGCTGCCGACTCGATAGGTCCAATGACATCCATTCCCCATGTAACAAAGGGCCATGGTACTGACATCGTGTGTAATTCTGTTGGTGGAGAATGAATCAGATCTCCGTGTATCTGACACTGATGGCATTTTTGCACGAAACTGATACAATCATGCTCCATAGTGAGCCAATAATACCATGCTCGAAGAATCTTCTTCGCCAATACATATCCGCCCATGTGTGGCCCGCAAACTCCAGAATGTACCTCTGCCATAACTGTTGCGGCTTTACTAGAATCTATACATCTCAGCAATCCCAAGTCTGGTGTTCTTTTGTACAACACTCCTCCACTGAGGAAAAATCCATTGGCCAACCGCCGAATGGACCTCTTTTGATCTCCTGTGGCCTGCTCCGGATATATCCCCATCCTGAGGTACTCCTTGACATCATAGAACCATGGTTCGCCATCTAGTTCTTCCTCTATCATGTTATAATAAGCATGCTGATCATGAACCTAAATGTGTAACGGATCCATATGAATTTTATCTGGATGGTGCAACATTGATGCTAAGGTGGCCAAAGCATCGACAACTTCATTATGAACTCTTGGGATGTGCCTAAATTCCACTGATCGAAACCGTTGACACAGATCGTGCAAACATTGTCTATATAGTATTAGCTTCAAACCCCGCATTTCCCATTCACCTTGAATTTGATGTACCAGGAGGTCCGAGTCTCCCAAGACCAAGACATCCTGGACATCCATGTCCGCAGCTAATCGTAAGCCCAAAATGCATGCTTCATATTCAGCCATGTTGTTGGTGCATTAGAATCGTAGCTGAGCCGTAACAGGATAATGATGTCCTGTTTAGGAAATAAGTACCGCTCCTATTCCAACTCCCTTTGCATTTGCAGCCCCATCAAAGAAAATATTCCATCCTGGTTCATCACTCAACTCCAACTCATCTACATGCATCGTTTCTTCATCAGGGAAATACGTCCTCAATGGCTCATATTCTTCATCGACCAGATTCTCGGCCAAGTGATCCGCCAATGCCTGTGCTTTCATCGCGGTCCGAGTCACGTAAATGATGTCGAACTCCATAAGCAAAATCTCCCACTTCGCCAATCTCCCTGTGGGCATAGGCTTCTGGAAAATATACTTCAATGGGTCCAGACGAGATATGAGGTAAGTAGTACAAGATGACAAATAATGCTTCAACTTCTGTGCCACCCAAGTTAGGGCGCAACATGTCTTCTCAAGTTGAGTGAACTTAACCTCATAAATCGTAAACTTCTTGCTGAGATAATAGATGGCCTGCTCCTTCCTTCCTGTGATATCGTGTTGCCCCAGTACACAACTAAATGAATTCTCCGGGACCGTTAGATAAAGAATCAGCAGTCTCCCTGGCTCGGGTGGAACCAGCATAGATGGATTTGATAAATACCCCTTGATCTGGTCAAATGCTTCCTGACATTCTGTCGTCCATTCTACCGCAACATCTTTCTTCAGTAGCCAAAAAATGGGTTCACAAGTCACCTTGAGTTGAGCGATAAACCTGCTGGTATAATTCAACCTACCCAATAGACTCATTACTTCTGTCTTGTTCTTCGGTGGTGGCAATTTTTGGATGGATTTGATCTTTGATGGGTCCAACTCAATGCCTCGCTGACTGACTATGAATCCCAAAAACTTTCCAGATGGAACACCAAATGTACATTTAGCAGGGTTAAGCTTAATATCGTACCTTCGAAGTCTTTGGAAAAACTTCCTTAGGTCTCTTACATGATCTGCCTGATGTTTGGATTTTATAATCGCATCATCCACGTATACCTCAATCTCTTTGTGTATCATATCATGAAACACAGTAGTCATTGCCCTCATGTATGTTGCTCCAGCATTCTTCAACCCAAATGGCATTACCCGATAGCAATAAGTTCCCCACGGTATGATGAAAGCCGTTTTCTCTGCATCTTCCTCGTCCATCAAAATTTGATGATACCCAGCATAGCAATCCACAAAAGACCCGATCTCACGCTTGGCACAATTATCGATCAAGATATGGATATTGGGTAACGGGAAGTTATCCTTTGGGCTCGCTCTGTTCAGATTGCAGTAGTCGACACATACCCGAATTTTTCCATCTTTCTTCGGCACTGACACCACATTAGCCAACCAATCATGATATCGAGTGACCCGAATAACCTTTGCATTCAGCTGTTTGGTTACTTCCTCCTTAATATTCACACTCATGTCTATTTTGAACTTCCTCAATTTCTACTTGACGGGAGGGCATGTCGGGTCAGTGGGTAACTTGTGAACCACTAAATCGGTGCTCAAACCCGGCATATCGTTGTATGACCATGCAAAAACATCCTTGAACTCAAAAAGTGCTTTGATTAATTCTTCCCTGATGTTCGGTTCAATGTGGGCGCTTATTTTAGTTTCCCGAATGTCATCCGCATTCCCCAGATTCATGGCTTCCGTTTCATTTAAGTTGGGCTTGACTTTCTCTTCAAATTGGCTTAACTCTATGTTAATTTCCTCGAAGGCTTCATCCTCATCGTATTCCAACTCATCATCATATTCTACCTCTTGCTTTACCAGTTTGGAATTAGATTGATTTTTTAGACAAGGTTGAAGATCCGTCATGCATGCCATGTCATTAAGACCAGTATAAAGAGAATACCAAGACTCCCTCCGCATGGGCAGAGGAGTAGCCATCCAATTGTTGACCTTGGCCTTAGGCCCTACAAACTGCACATCTGCCTTGCTGGATCATTCCCCAGCTTCTACCATGTTGACTTTGACGAATAATCTTTCAAAACCTTCATCTAAATCTCCATTTATTCCAATCAGTGGCCCTGTAACCTTGGACAACAATTGCCTTTTGATGCTCGACCTGACAAAAGATCGGGACAGGCGTGCGATTGGCTTGGGAAGGACCCATGCCCTTTTCTTCATCTTCTTGGCCCGTCACACATCCGCCGCTGTGGGCTTGAACCCCAGCCCAAATGTATCTAGAATCTTGGGCAAAGAAACCGGTTGAACAATACCCTCAAGATCAACCCCTAAACCTTTGCCTGGCACAAACCCGTTCTTTAACATCTCCGAGGCCACCATGACAGCTGCAGCCGCTATTCGGGGAAGCAGAATGTTTTCACCCTCAGGAACTTTGTCTACTGAAACCGTATCGAAAATCTGGTATACCCACGGCCCCTTGTCATCATCAGTCTCTATGAAGGGTATGATGGCATCACTTACGGCGTATGTGTTGTCTTCCCCATGCACTACGATCTCTTGTCTATCCCACTCGAACTTGAACATCTGATGTAGTGTAGAAGGCACTACTTTTGCCGCGTGAATCCATGGTCGCCCCAACAGAAGATTATACGACACTGCGACGTCTAACACCTGAAACTCCATGGTGAACTCGATTGGCCAATTGTCAATTCAAGTATGATGTCACCCACTGTGTCTGTACCGCCGCCATCAAACCCTCAAACGCAGATGTTGTTCTTATGAATTCTGTCGTTATCCACCTTCAGCTTGTTCAGGTGGACAACGGGCAAATATTGGCACTGGACCCATTATCGATCAATACTCGAGTGACTATCGAGTCTTCACACTTCACGGTCAAATAGAGAGCTCTATTATGCTCCGTTCCTTCCACGGGCAACTCATCGTCAGAAAATGTCACCCGGTTCACCTCAAAAATATTGTTTGCTATTTTCTCTAGATGGTTCACAGAGATCTTATCCGGCACATAGGCTTCATTCAGAATTTTCATCAACGCCTGGCGGTGCTCGTCTGAATGGACTAGTAATGATAGCAATGAGATCTGTCCCGGGGTTTTCCTCAGCTGCTCCACAATGGAGTAATCTTGTGCCTTCATCTTCTTCAAGAACTCCTCCGCCTCCTCCTCCGTTACTGGCTTCTTTATTGCCGTCGGATTGGCCCTTCTCAATTCTGCCGGAGCAAAACACCTTCCTGAACGAGTTAGACCTTGGGTTTCACATACTTCTTCCATAACCTCTTTCCCCTTATACATCACCGTCACTTGATTGTAGCTCCACGACACAGCGTTTTCATTGATTATTGGCAACTGCATTACCGGTTTGATGACAACTGGTTCTATGTGAGCCCCTTTTACCACCACGGGTATGCTTGGCACCCCCTGAATCACTACCTTGACTGGCTCTGCTTTCTTTGCAGCAATAGACGACCCTTTCCCCATCACCACAACTGGCTTGGTGTCTACACTTTCCAGCTGCACCACTGCCTTCTCTTTGGTATTATCTTCTTCGGGACTAGCTTCACTGGCCCGGATCATCATCACTATTTGTGAGGGCTTCTTAGACTCCCATCCCTTGTGCAATAGTTCGATCATGTGGGCCACATGGTGCATTGGCAGCGTATTCTGATTGATGTTTGGAGCTTCTGGAGCCTGAACCTCAATCCTGTTTGTATCAATAAGGTCTTGCACCGCAGTCTTCAACCTCCAGCATTTCTCGGTATCATGTCGGGGGCCCCCGAACAATATTCACACCTTAATGAATGGTCCAGATTTTTAGGGAGAGGATCTGGCATTTTGGGCTCAATAGGATTCAATAGGCCTAACTACCTCAATTTGTGGAAGAGAGTAGTATAGGATTCTCCCAGCGGAGTAAATGTTCTCTGCTTCTGTATCCTCTCATTCCTGAAAGCTTGATTCCTACAAAAACCCAACCCTGGAGGATTTCTGTAGGCCCTTGGAGGTGGATATGTGTTTTGTGGGGGTGGGTATGTATTTTGGGGAGCCAGTGCACGCAATTGCTGGTGAACCGGTGGTTGGGTATATGTTTGGGCGTGATGGACGGAAAAACGTAGCTCTGGGTAGTAGGGTTGTGCAGGTCTATATGGGGTGTATGGGTAGCTCGAGCGGTGGGGTCTGGGCTGGTAGTAGGGTGAAGGACCTCTAGATCTGGACCAATTGCCTGCTTCGATTGTCACGACTTCTTCTTTCTTCTTTTTCCCGAGCACACCTCCCATACCTCTCTGGATAGCTTGAGTGGTGGCTTTGATTGTCGAATAACTCATTATTTTATTAGACTTGAGTCCCTCTTCGATCATACCGCCCATTTTCACAACTTCATTGAACGATTTGCCAATCGCCGTCACCAAGTGACCAAAGTAAGTTGGATCCAAAGCTTGCAGAAAGTAATCGACCATCTCTCCCTCCTTCATTGGGGGATCGACCCTTGCGGCATGTTCTCTCCAGCAGAATACGTACTCCCTAAAACTTTCCCCAGGTTTCTTCTCCAATTTTATCAATGACAAACGATCGGGAATGATTTGCAGATTGTACTGGAAGTGTCCAGTGAATGCTTGTGCCAAGTCATCCCAGGTATACCATCTACCATGGTCTTGGTGTGCGTACCACTCCAATGTAGACCCGCTCAAACTCTGGCTGAAGTACGCCATCAGCAACTCATCTTTTCCGCCCGCCCCTCTCATCTTACTGCAAAATCCTCGCAAATGTGCCACTGGATCGCCATGCCTGTCATACAGATCGAACTTAGGCATCTTGAACCCGGGAGGCGGTTGTCTGGTGCTGTTGATATGTAGGAAAGTTGAGTGATGAGTCCGAAACAAGCCGTTCCGGAGATTGGGCGGGTGTCGGGAGAAAAGTGGGGTTAGCAGGATAGGGTGGTGCTGGCTGACCGCTTGTCCAAGCTTGGTACATCTCGTCCATCTGCTGTTTCAATTTGTACACCTCATCTTTCATTGCTTGTACGTCTACCTCCTCGACCTCAAGATTTCCTTCTCTATCAGGGCTAGACATGATTTCCGGTATCGGTCCCTTAGATCTGGTCTGATAGTGGTGTTATGCCAGTACGCTTAAACTAACTACTTGAAATTTCTGGAAAATCAACAAACTTGTTAGTTTTCAGAGTTTAACAAACAGGCAATCGCACGTTGAGATGCAATGCACCTAGGTAGTTTAACCATTTATATCACGACATTCGCTTCGATTGCATGCGTCATTCCAGCTTTTAGTAGTTGTGCCCCTCTTTTGGCGCCTCTTGATTTTCTTTTATTCTCATTTTCCTTCTTTTCTTTTTTCCTTGTTTTATGGTGGTCGAATCTTATGTGGATTGCCTACGCATCTTGACCCCGCATGAATCAGACCGAGCGTAGTTCTATCCACAAGTGCAAAAAATAAAGAAACCAATTTTTTTTTGGAATTTTCCACTTTTATTAGCAAAAACTAAACATTTTTGAAAGGAAACTCGAAACAGACTACAGACTTTGATGCGAAAAATGGGAAATACGAACTCCAAAGGACAACAGATTTTGAATACAAAGAAAATACAGACTCAAACTATGAATGTTTTAAGGCTTTAAATTTTGGTGCCCGCGGGGCGTCGTTCGGCCTCGCCGCGGCCTTTGGTGCAAGGCCCCTCTGTAGATCTTTCAAGTCTTCCATGATCTGGTGGACATAAATCATTATTGAAGCAAAGAAGGTGGTACGGGACATATCCTCACAAGCTAGGCACTTCATGGCGATGTAGTGCCCGATATCTTCGATTCTTCCCTTGATTCTGTCCCTTCCACAAGCAATTGCTCTATTCATTGATTCCGTATCCCCAGCACTCGAGCGTTGTGGAAGAGTTGATCCTGAAACTCCTGCATCTGCTTTTCCATCCACGCCATTAAGTCATGACAGCGTTTCCTATCAGCTCTGAAGTCTCTGGCTTGCCTGAAAAGACGTTCTTCGAGGGTGGATATTGTTTCTCTCAATATAGAGATACTCCCTTCATAGTCCCTCTTCATCCGCCGCAGACGCAGTTTCCGCTCTTCTGTACCCCTTGCCCATCTGGCTCGGATTCTTGCCAATCTAGCTTCAGATCTTTCCAAAACCTCTTAGAAATCAGTGATTTGATTTCCAACCCCCTTATCAATCTTTCATCTGATCGACTCCTTTGTTGGTTGTCAGCATCTATCCTTATTTATCAGATTTGGGCCTTCAGCTCCTCATTTTCTTGGGCTAGTTTGTTCTTTTCCCCCTTATCAGCATCAACTTGCACGCTATTTTCAAATTTCAGGTCCTTAACCTGTTGTTTTAGCTTGCCGATTTCTGCCCTGTAGCTTTCTTCCTTTGCTAACCAATCCCAATGCTCT
>MU789412.1:12986-41568 GCA_026770625.1 Nicotiana glauca
AGGAAACTGGCCGTCAGGACCGATTTCAATTACTTGGGTACTTAGATCTTCATCTCTCGGCACTATCTGGCACCTTCCAAGTTGCCTCAAAACCCTATAAGGCACATAAGATTGAATGCTCTTGAGTCCCATTAAGAGAAAATGGGGCCTAGCCGCTGGCATATATATGACTTCGTCGACCGGTAACCATCCCAGTGTCCACTGTATTTGACTGGCGTTGAGGGTCCGAAAGTATGAGGTCCATGTCGAGACTCCTTCAAGTAAACAGACCCCATTAATTCTTGTGTATAACTCCTCTATGCAGGTTTTCTCAGCTGAACCGTAGCTCAGGAACTGGGCACGGTGATACAGGTGTTTAGTCATCCACATCTGCAACAACAAGTTACACCCCTCGAAAAAGTCTCCTCCGGCTTTGCAGGCTGTGAGAGCTTGGAAGATATCAGATACTATCATGGGCGCAAGAGTGCTTTCATCTTGAGTGAGCAAAGTACTTACAACCCTAGCTATCTTTATATTAATATTCCCGTCTTTCCTCGGGAACACCAAACTTGAAGACTTATGATGGCGCTGACGACCTTCAGTGACTTCATCAGTATTTGATGCATCTTTTCGTGGTGGTGCAGTTACTGGTAGAGTTGGTAAGGAACTCAACCAAAATGGGAGCAATGATCTCAGAAACTTATGACGAAATGAACCTGTTGATAAAAGACATTAGTTTGACAACTACTATACCAGTTGGGTCGGCTACATGAATCATATATATCTAATCCGCTCTATTCGGGTTCGTCTCATTTTTATACTTGGTAATTTATCTTTCAAGACAGGTCATGTTTTCTTTAAAGCTGACAATTCGCTAAATTGCATGCTTACCCTTACACAAACCTAGAACTCTTCATCTAAATTAAAGGACTCCCGACAAGTATCAGACTTAATGTAATCGCGCCACAACGACTAAACTTAAAACCCAACTAGTTGATATCATTTATATTGACAATGTTCTTTTCTAAGATCATATGGACTCTGACAGATTATAGGTCTTATCAAACAACTTTACTCTGAGTGATTTTAGGTTCAACTGATCTCTTTTAACACATTCAATCACATTGTGGCACAGACGGACTGGTGCATTTGGATGTACACCTCATTTCTCTTTCAAGGAATTAGTTCGACAAATCTCAAATCACAACACGACTTGCATGAATATAATTAAAGGTTTCAAACAGAGGGAAATCTAATTGCATTCCCTCCTTCTACAAGAAAAGCTCCAAGAAATAGAGAGAACAAAAAGGTAGTTAATCGTACTTCCCACTTTTCAGAAAAGTCCCAATAGTTTCAAATTGAGACCATTAGATACAATTTCAGAATACCATGAAAGCAACACGTCTATGTTCATCCCATTTTCGACGGTTACTTTTGTTGCATAACTTGTTATCTGGCTTGTCAAACCCTCCTACGTGGCCGTATCTTTGGTATATGAAGCTCAGAGTACAAAAGCCTTTTGCCAAATCTGGGTTATGGACCATTCTGACTATCTTTAATGAGTCCAAGAACCGGTGCACGGCTACGACTCTTGGAGCAACCATGTATTTATGTCTTAATGGAGCTTCATAACTTCCAATGTACCCGGCTATTTCCTCCAAAGTCGGGGTGAGTTCAAAATCTGAGAAGTGGGAGACATTGTGCGCCGGGTCCCAGCAGGTGACCAATGCTCTTAAAATATCCCCCTGAGGCTTGATTTAGAACAAACCCGTAAGACCTTTCAGATGTTTCTTGACTTTGTCTTGCCCTTCTTTGCCTAAAGCATTCCACCATAGCCGCAACTGGAAAGAGATTTTAGTCATGATTGAAAAAGTTCATTTTGACTCGTGCTCAGCCTGCACATTTATTAATGTGATTTAAACAAAAAGAAAAATTTATTTAACTCAAAACGATTTGACTATTTTTTCATTTTCCAGAATTAAAAAGAAAGATCCGGTTTTCCGAACGCGGCCTTTCAGCACTTCGGGGACGAAGATTTTAAGGTTGTGTGAGTCAACCGGTCAAAAATCCAAAAATGATCAAAAACGACCATTTATGCAAAGTCAGCCTTCCAGCGTTCCTTTCGAGGACATTCGGCTATCTTTGACAAAAACAGCATCGCCCGACTTATCTATGACGAAAATTGAAAATTTGATATTTTTGGCTATTTTTGCAAAAAAAGGGGAGGTTGGACCCGATAAGGGTTGCCTACGTATCTCACATCCGGTGAGAATCAAACATGCATAGTTCGGGCAAAGAGAATAAACTAAATTTGAAAACAAGACTCTTTTCTTTTGTTCTTTTTTCAAATAAGTTAAACTAAAAAAACATTTTTCTTTCATTTTCGTTTCCTCAGAGTTTCGACACTACTTGGATATTGGTTTTATTTTTCTAAAAAAAAAGTAGTTATCTCCCTACACTGCTATTTTTCTCTTTTTTCCCTTTTTCACTATTTTTCAGTATTCCCGATTTTCAGAAGTTGGTCAGCATGCAAGTTTGAAGCAAATAAATGCGTAAAACAAACAGGATGCAGCAGGATGGTCTTTTTCATTTCAAGTTGCCTATCCTAGATGGACCCAACCCCTGTGTTGAGTCCCCTAAGTCGAATGCAACAAGATGCAAATAAGAGTTCCTACTAGGGATCCGGCATGAGGTTTTGTTATACTAGGTTAAAAACCTAGGTCTTTGTTCTAGACCGTGTACCCGAGCGGACAACTCGAGTCGAGGAAGGAGCTCCTTTCCGGGAACCAAAAGGCCAGCTGGCTTAGAAGCTTTCCGAGCCTCTTTCTTATTTCAAGGTATGACACTAACAGAACAGGGAGTCTCGACCAGCGAGCACATCCCCAAAGATAAGAAGAGAAGGGATTCGGCACAGTTTATATATACAGTTCAAATAATATCAAAGCGGTAAAAAGCATCATTTGCACATTTAAGCCCAATCATATAGTAAAATCAGATAATAAATCAAGCCAAAATACAACAATTTAACTGATCTCGAATTCTAAACCCTGAACCAGAGATTCTGGGTCTCATCCCCAGCAGAGTCGCCAGAGCTGTCACACCTCCTTTTTTATGCTACTGCACCCCGCGAAGGGCGTAGTAAAGGGAGTTTTTCCAATTAAAGGACAATCGAAATGAGATTTATTATTAGGAAATGGAGTCTCCACTTGAGAGATTTATGGTGTCCCAAGTCACCGATTTGAATCCCGAATCGAGGAAAAAGTTGACTCTATATTACAGTCTACGAACCAGAAATCCGGATAAGGAATTCTGTTAACCCGGGATAAGGTGTTAGGCATTCCCGAGTTCCGTGGTTCTAGCACGGTCGCTTAAGTGTTATATTCGGCTTAATTATCTGATTTTCTAACATGCTTTAACTTATGTGCAAATTTTAACCTTTAACTGCTTTTAATATTATCATTATTTTAAAGAGAATTGCAACGTTGTAAAAATGCGTCTCGAACCACATCACATCAATTTACTCGTGGTTGTTGACACACCTCGACTCCGTTGATATCTGGATTTGGGTCACATAAATGTGCACACGAATTTAAGAAAGTAAATTCTTAAAAGCGCGCCTAAAGCAACTAGCGTATTATTATTTTGGGGAAGGCCGTGAAATTTTGTTAAACAGCCCATCCCGAAGTCTAAGTAATTAATATATACACTTAATGAGGTCCCCACAATTTATGTGTTTTGGCGAGGCTCGTCTCATTTCATTTATAGGTCAATCCTGAAGTAAACTAAGATTTCTAATTAATTTGTCTCTAAAAATAAGGAAAAATACGAATCGATTTTGTCAATGGCCTAAAACAATAATTGTAAACCAAATATGTCTTTAGGCTCAAGGATAAGCCCGAAGAATGTGAATTGGCTCAACCAAAAGCTGGCCCAACGTAGGCTTTGGCCCAGGCCCATATGAGTACACAAACAAGGTAAAACCTGGGCCATTCGTTAAATCCCTAAAGCTCAGATGGCGTGGAATTTGGCTGACCACTAGACCGATGCAGCTTCAGTTGAATCAAATAAAGTACCCATCGAAATTACTACGTCCTTTTACTCAAATAATCAAAACATGGTTTGAGGATTAGATTATTTTAACTACTTAACTACTGGTCTGTTTTTACTAAAGGTGAAAGGGCAAATTAAGATGTAGCTTTGAATTTGACAACAAGATTGCATATCAATCCTTCAAGGATCATACTATTGGTCATACACTTCTACTAATGCTAACATGAACATATTAAATAGTTCGAAACAGTCCAATGACTGAGGTACGTTTAATTCGAACAAATTACTGATCTAAGCGGTTGATCTAATATTGTTAACACCTATATATTAAGAACTAATTTGCATGATGTGAGTTACTGCAGTACAATACATGCTCAACTGGACATCAAACTCGATTTCAAATCCAACTGTTTACGACTTTTCTTTTTTAAACATAAATGAACAATAAACTACACAGATACCCATTGTACTGAATTGCAGTTAGATAGTCATGAATTTGAAATGGTTCGAAACAGTCCAAAGGCGGTTCATTACAAGCTATAGATTCAGTCATTCCAAATTACTTAAACAAACAGTCCTAATTACAATTCAAACTATTACATTCGATTATAAGGAAGATACAGTAACTACTGAAGTTTTCCAAGGAAGTTAGGCTTCCATTTTCATTTCATTTCAGCTAAACTCTACATGATGTTGAGATTCAAAACATGTACCTGGATTGGAAAACAGGACAAGAAGAAGGAGAAGTCAGCAGCATGCAAGCAGCAGACAATACAACAGCAATGGGGTTCAGGATAGCTCAACAACCAGTTTTAAAACTAGAATAACACTCGACCACAACCCAGAATGAGTTTGTAAACCAACAGCAACACAAACACCCTAAAATAGATCCTGGAATGTCTCAACTGGACCCAAAAACTACTGGAAAACCAACCAGGAAAACCATTACTAATTCCAATAAAGCCAAGCTCAACTAAAACTGGAAAATGTGAAAGGATTCACGGGAAGTCAGAATCAATCCTCAGCTTTTCGATGAAACAATAGGTTTTTGGTTTCCTTTACTTTTGGGCAGCTTTTTATGTAAACTATATCTCTCTCCAAAAACTGATTTTAAGCTTTCAAAACTCTCAAACTCTTTAAGGTTGAATGCCTTAGCTCTCCCAATGTTCTTTTTTCAAGTTCCTTTTAGATTTTCAGAGTGTACTCTCAGTGTATTCTTATATGTGTGTATGAGTGTCTGTATGGCAGAAAATGTCTAAAAAAGAACCCCCTCTATTTTCAGAATGTATCTCCTTATTATATATCCTTTCAAACTCTTTTTCTCCTGATTTTAGGCAACTAGTGGACCATGAACTGACTTATTTTAGGCCTTAAAATCAGAAAGTTGTCTCCACTATTAGTTGTCTTTTTAACTATTTAATCCCACTTAACATTGTCTTTTAGCTTTTCCAACCCCACTAACCATTGTCTTATTCAATCCTTTAGAAACCCCTTAATCAATTATCTATGTGATCTAATTCCCCAAAATACCCCCTGAACTAATGTGAATTAAACCTGAAAATACCCCTGAAACCCATACTACATCTTTCAGCTATAACCAATTCCCCTAAGTTTTGAACTGAAATTCAACTAAAATGAAACCTTATCACTACTATCTAATTAACAATATTATACCAAAAATGAATTCAAACTAATGTCAGATTCAACTCAGACCAACTTAAACAGTAGGATTAAACAGTAAGATTCAATATAATTCATGAAACAGGACAAAATCTTATTGAACTTCATAGAAATGAACTAACACAATCCTAAATTAAATCCAAACAAGCACAAATGAACATTGTAACCACACTGAATCCGCATGCGACAAAATGATAGACAACACCGATGAAACAACTTGAACCAACTAATAACACCAAACAAATTACAGGAGTAATAATGGCTTTATACCAAGCATGATTGACACTGACTTATTCGAATCATTCAGGAAAACAAAGAAGAAACAGAGTAAGCACCAAAGTATTTAAACAAACAAAAATAAGAAAAGAGTAGAGGATGAATTTACTGAACAAAACTAATAGAAAAGGGAAATAAAATTGAAAACCTACCAATCAAACGGGGCATGGGTTCGAACTTCTGATGTCTTTTGGACTTGGGGCCAACATGGACCCTAGTCGAGTGTTCTCGAACGAGATCACTCAACTAAGGTCTATTTTGACCTCAGTCTCTGAACCAACTTCGGACCATTACTCGAAAGCATTTGTTCTAGACTCACCAACAACATTCGAGGGAAACTGGCTAGGGATTAAGGAAGAGGGAGTCATGGTGGTCAACTGGTGTTGATTTGGGAAGGTTTGGAGGTGGCACCGCCACCAAGGGGTTTTAGGGCGGCGCTAGGGTTCTTGACTATAAATCGATATTCGACGGGCTCCGGTGTGATTCGAAGGAAGGGGTTTGGATGTTTCAAATGAGGAGGTGGAGGTGAGGCTAGGGTGTTAATCTGGTGGCCATCGGAGGTGATTCCGGAAAAGTCATTTGGTTTTTCAAATATTCGAAGGGTTGGGCTAAGATTCGAGGGAAACTAAAGGCAGCATGGAGATGGAGAGGGTGAGGTGAATGGACGGTGTAAATTTGGGGGTCATTGGACCACCGGAACTGCCATGAGGCAATTTCCGGTGGGTGGAGCACGGTTGGGGAAGGCGGAGGATGTTGGGCTGTCTTTGAAGCTTAGAGAGACGAAGAGAGGAGGGGGTGTCTGAGGGGGTAGGGTTTGTTTGGGATTTATATACGGGGTGAGGGATTTGATCTAGGTCGTTGGATCATTTAAGATCGACGGCTTGGATCAACCTACTAAACGAAACGGGGTCATTTGGGTAGGCTTGAGACTGGGTGGGTCTTTGGTGGAAATGGGTCGGAGCATAGGGGTGATTGGCGGCCATTGGATCAAATGGAATGAACGGCTTGGATCAATTGGCCTGATACGGCATCGTTTCGGCTAATCTGGGGGCAGGCTGGACCGTTTGATCTTGGGAGATCAATGGTTCAGATTTTGCACATCAAAACGACATTGTTTGGGTGGTCTTGGAGACGGATCAAATTAGACCGGGTGAGGCGTGTTGAATTGGGCTGGATTGGATGGTTTTGGGTGTGGCCCAGTCCAATCTTCTTCCTATTTTTGTTCTTTTCTTCATTTTCTCTTATTTCTAAATTAAATTATAAAACACATTAAAAATACTAATTAATTCCTAATAACAATTATCACACAATTAAATACCAATTCAAAATAAAATCACACAACTAGACCTTAAATGCAAAGTATATTATTTTTTTGTAATTTTTCATTTTTGTAAAACAAACTTAATTACTCCTAATTGTGAAATTAAATTCTAGAATGCAATGGCAACACATTTTTTGTATTTTCATCAATTTAAACAAATAATCATGCACACACAAACGTAAACAATAAGAGAAAAATAACACAAAATCCGCAAAAGTTGCAAGCAACACAAAACTATTTTATTTTGGATTTTTTTGGGAGTAATTCTCATATAGGGCAAAAATCACGTGCTCACACTCAATACCCACAAAACACTTATCATACTCCTCTGAATACCTCACACCCTATCCCTGATCCGCAAAATTCAACTAATGATCACCACTACACTCAAACCTCCAGCACCCACCAAAACAATCCCATATACGTAGAAAGCTTACCCCACTCCACTCAACCAATCTCATACACACCAGAATCCGCCGAGAAGGACCTGCTTATTAAGAACATGGCGGGGGAGCTCAAGAAGCTCACAAGCCGAGTCCAGGGTGCTGAACGAGGCAAAGGAATTAAGGGTCTGAATTATGAGGACATATGCATTCAGCTAGACGTAGAACTGTCGGAGGGTTAAAAACCTCTTAAGTTCGAGATGTTTGACGGAATAGATGACCCAAAGGTACATTTGTGGACATACTGTGACAAGCTCGTGGGAGTTGGGAAAGATGAAATAATTTGCATGAAGCTATTCATGAGGAGTCTCATTGGAGATGCTCTATCTTGGTATATCAGTCAAAATCCCAAGAAGTGGGTTAATTAGGTAAGCATGGCATCAGACTTCATGGATCGATTCAGGTTTAATACAAAGAATGAACCAGACGTCTTCTACATACAGAACCTCAAGAAGAAACCAATGGAAACTTTCCGCAAGTATGCTACTCGATGGAGGTCAGAAGTTGCAAAGGTCAGGCCTGCACTAAAGGAAGAGCAGATGAACAAATTCTTCATCAGGGCCTAATATCCACAATACTATGAAAGGTTGATGGTAATCGAAAATCATAATTTCTCTGACATCATCAAACTCGGGGAAATTAAAGAATGGATCAAAAGCGGGATAGTAACTAATTTTAAAGCATTGCAGGCTACAAACAACGCATTACAGTCAGGGGGTATATCAAAGAAGAAAGAAGTAAGGGCAGTGATGTTAGCCCAAGGTCCAAAATCCCCACTCACATACCAAACACCCCCACCTACATACCAACCTTCGCCTCCTAGATATTCTCAACCCACTACCACCTACCATACTTATAACACCCAGCCAACCTATTACCATCCACCTCCAACCCATCCAAACTATCAAAACCTAGACCTAATTTCAATCGCAGGTTGCCCAAACAATATACCCCTAATGTTGAACCCATCGATCAACTATATGAATGACTGAAGGTTGCCGGATATGTCACCCCTATTCTCGCTGTTGCCATGGAAAACTTCTCCCGTGGGTCAATCCGAACAAAACATGTGCATACCGTTCCGGCATGGAGGGGTATACTATTGATGAATGCCGCACTCTGAAATACAAGATTCAAACCTTGATCAATACGAAAGTCATACAAGAAAAATAAGCCGCACCAAATGTCCACAACAATCCCCTCCTAGATTATAGGGGTGAAGGAATAAATGTGATAGAAACTGATAAAGAATGGAATATTGAAGGATCAATCGAGCTTATTCGGGAAGGTGACGACCCTCAGAAGCCTGCAGTCACACTAACTCCTATTGTGGTATAGATACAACCACAGGTCGAAGTCGAAATAGCCACATCAGTTCTGCTAGAAATTTAAGTGACAACACCTGCAACTACACCTACTCTATTTGAAGTAGAAGTAGCCACACCCTTCACTATGACGGTAGCATCCACACCACCCATCAATTCCTACACCATACCTTGGGATTATGTTTCCAAAGCTAGGAGAAAAGGAAAAGCAAAAATAGAAGAGTATGGTGCTACACAAGGGATGACCAGAACTGGAAGAATCTATACGCCTGAAAATTTGGGAGGAACAAGCAAGGAAGCTGCTACCAAACAACCCATCATAGAAACTGGTCCAGATGATCTCTGGAAGAAAGTACATGCAAGAGAACACCCTGTTGTTGACTATCTAAACAAAACCCCTTCTCATATTTCCATTCTATCGCTGCTATAGAATTCTGAGATGCATAGGAAGGCGCTAATAAAAGTGTTAAATGAGGCTTACGTGCCCAACAACATTACCAGTGAAGAAATGGCCAACAGGGTGGGCCAAGTGTTAGAAAGTCACAAGATCACCTTTCACGAAGATGAACCACCTGAAGGACTAAGTCACAATAGAGCACTGCACATCACGATATAGTTTGAGGATAAATTCATCACCAGAGTCCTAATAGATGGGGGTTCAAGCCTCAACATTTGTCAGTTGACTACTCTAAAAAGTTTGGGTAAAGATTTCCACGAGATACGAGTAGGGAGTATGAATGTAAATGGGTCTCAAAGGGCCACAATTGGGGAAATCAACCTTTGTTTGAAAATGGGCCTGACTTGGTTCGATATTGAGTTTCTAGTATTGGACATATCTTCTACTACAATCTTTTATTGGGACGGCCTTGGATACACGCTGCTGGAGCTGTAGCTTCTACACTACACCAGGCCGTGAAGTTTGAATAGAACCATCAGGAGGTAATCATTCATGGAGATGAAAGTAATCCTATTTACACCAGTCAAACCGTCCCGGTTGTTGAGAATAGAAGAACTTTGGGTAGAGAAACTTATAAACACATCAAGCATGTCAATGCTATTGAGAAAGATGTGGAGCAGCAAAATAGAAAGCATACTAGCATGGTCAGGGTATGAACCCGGTAAAGGTCTCGGTAAGAATCTCCAGGGCATCACTAAGCCAATATAATTGAAACATCATGGTACCACCTTTGGACTTGGGTATCAGTATACCTGGAAGGAGTATGATGATTGGTCGCCACCATGGCGTGGTCCCTATTACCCCCTTTAGCAGCCAGTGCCGCATCTGAGTTAGACCTTTTATCAGGCCGATACAATATGGGGATCTGTAGAAGAGGAAGCTTTGGCTAGGCTAAGGAACCTATTTTTGGACGACGAGCACATAGATTGCCACACAATAGTTGAGGAGTTGGAGGAAGAGGACCTCACCATTCAGACCATGAAAAAGGGAGTTGTTCTCAAGAATTGGACTGCTGCACCATCCCGGGCCAGTCGAGTTCCTGGGTAGCGTGGCAATTAGCATGATCTATTTTTAAAAGCCATTTTAGCATTTAAGATATTTCCAGTATTTTGTTTTAAGACGCATTTTGTTTTCAACTAATTGCTCGAGTCATCGAGCAGTACCTGTTTTGATGTTTTCTAGATTTAATTAACGCATTGTTATTTTAGTATTTATTATTATCTTTACATTTTCCTCTACAACATTATTATTACTTATCCTGTTGAACCAACATCTATGACATGTAATGAGATGACGCAACATAAGGATAGTGACTCGAAAGAAGAAGATGAGATACCTGAGGAAGTTATTAGAGAAGTTGAGAATTTTAAAAATAGGCCTAAGTCTAACCTGGATGAAACCGAGGCAATCAATTTGGGAGATTCTGAGACCATCAAAAAAACTCGCTTAAGTATCCACCTGTCACCGTCAGAGAAGAAAGAATACACTTGTTTCTTGAAAGAGTATGAGGATATTTTTGCATGGTCATATGATGACATGACTGGATTGAGCACATCCATAGTGGCTCATAAGTTGCCTACAAATCTAATATGTCCACCGGTGAAGCTGAAACTAGAAAGTTCAAATCAGATATAAACCTAAAAATCAAAGAGGAAGTCACCAAGCAGATCAAAACCAAAGTCCTCAGGGTAGTTGAGCACCCAACCTGGTTAGCCAACATCGTACCGGTTCTGAAGAAAGATGGGAAAGTCATGGTGTGCGTTGACTATCGGGATTTAAACAGAGCAAGTCCCAAGGACGATTTTCCATTGCCAAAATATACGCATTCTGATTGACAATTGCACCAAGCATGAACTCCAATCCTTTGTAGATTGCTTCGCGGGTTATCATTAGATTTGGATGGACGAAGAAGACGTAGAGAAAACAAATTTCATTATAACGTGGACGGTGTATTTCTACAAAATGATGCCATTCGGTCTGAAGAATGCTGAAGGCCCTCATCATCAAATCCAAGAAAGCCACATAACACATAGCAGACTTGAGGAAGTTATTTGACTGGCTATGAAAGTACAATTTAAAGCTAAACCCACAAAATGTGCATTCAGGGTTCATGTTGGAAAATTATTAGGATTCATCGTCAGCTGCCGAGGAATCGAGTTGCACCCGTCAAAGGTTAAAGCTATCCAAGAATTTCCACCACCAAAGAACAAGAAGGACGTGATGAGTTTCCTAGGATGCCTCAATTACATCAGCCACTTCATAGTACAGTCCACAGTGATATATGAACCATTTTCAAAATGCTGAAAAGGGATGTTGCGACTAGTTGGACTGAAGATTGTCAAAAAGCTTTTGATAAAATTAAGGAATACCTGTCCACGCCACCAGTCTTAGTCCCGCCGGAACTTTGGAGACCTTTACTACTCTATTTGTCCGTACTATGGGGCTTTAGAGTGTGTTTTGGGACAACATGACGAGACAGGAATAAATGAGCATGCCATATATTACTTGAGTAAGAAGTTCACACCTTATGAAGCACGGTATTTTCTGCTAGAATGCATTTGCTGTTCTTTGACATGGACAACTCAGAAATTGAGGCATTACTTTTGTGCCTATACCACATACAGCATATCAAAGATGGATCCTTTGAATTCTTCTTTGATTTGAGGTGGTTGCATCTCCACCTTTTTCACTTCTAGTAGTCACGGCCATAGCATGTCCCGTATTATTCTTACTCTTTGGGTTCACCAAAGTATCACTAGGTAGTGCCCCCTTAGGATAAGTGTTCGAAGCTTGCGAGATTTGGCCTAATTGAACCTCCAAATTACGAATAGAAGTGTTGTGAGAGGCTAGTTGAGCATCGGAGACTGCATTCTTCTCCATCATCTATTTAAATATATTCTCAATTATACTCATCTCATTCTTAGAAGAGCTCGGGCCTTGAGGAGGATAGGAAGGTGGATTTCTCGGTTGTTGGAACATCGGGGGCCTTTGAAAACCCGACCCTCGGGTGTTGTTGTTGTTCCACCCTCATTGGTTATTACCTCCCCAATTTCTTTGACTATTGCCACCCCAATTGCCTTAATGATTACCTCCCCAGTTGCCTTGGTTACCTTGATTATTCCAATTGCTTTGATTATTGTTACCACCACTCTAATTGCCTTGGTGGCCTTGCTTGTTTCAATTTCCTTGTGACCACCATTGTTGTTGATTTTGTCCTTGAGCATTATTTCTTTATCCTTGATAATTGTTAACATATTGAACTTCTTCTTCTTGCTCATTGAATGAATCACCTTGATCATAACCACTATCATCTTGCATGAATTGTTTCGGACATCTTTGAATTTGTTGACCTTATTGTCTTCTCTTGTTCATCATCATATTTACTCCTTCCATTGCATTCACTTGTTTTGGCCCTTGGACTTGCTGAAGCTGAGCTTTGGCCAATTGGTTCATTGTGGTTGTTAACTCAGCAATAGCTTGTCCATAATTATGTAGTTCCTTGTGTAGGTGAATGGCATTAGGGTCCCCTTGCGAAACGTTGGCTCTACTTTGCCATGCTAATGAGGTATCTGCCATCTCATCAAGAATTTCACAAGCTTAGGCATAAGGCGTATTTGTGATGTTCCCACCGATGAGTTGATTTACCATGCATTGATTTATTGTGTTGCTCCCCCTATAGAAGGTTTGTTGGATCATGACTTCGGTCATATCATTATTCGGGCACTATTTAACCATGGTACGATATCTTTCCCAAATCTCATGCAATGGCTCATTGGGTTCTTGCTTGAATGCAAGAATCTCATCCCGAAGTGTCGCCATATGTCTTGGAGAGAAGAATTTTGCAATGAATTTGTCTGCCAACTCATCCCATGTGTGGATAGAATGATTGGGCAATATCTCTAACCAATTTAATGCTTTTCCCCGTAGAAAAAAGGGAAACAGCCTCAACCGCAGCGCATCCTCGAAGACATTTGTTTGCTTGCTCCCCCAACAAGTATCGATGAACCCTTTGAGATACTTGTAAGCATTTTGACTTGGAGCCCCAGTGAAGAATCCCCATTGCTCAAGTAGTGTAAGTATCACATTGGTGATTTGGAAGTTGCCCACCCTAATGCAGGGTAGGACTATAGCACTTGCATAACCTTCATTCAGTAAATGTCGGTGTGATACTGCGCTTGGTGGAGGTGGGGGAGGGACATGAATGATGTCTTGAGTCCAGCGGTCTCGTCTATTTACTTGAGGTTCAAGAGGAACCTCATCAACTTAGTCATCATCCACGTCCTCCCCCATTGGAAAATTCCCAAGGGGCGCATTTTTTAAAGCCATTTTCATACCTAAAATCAATTCAAAAGCAAAGTTAGTGACTTGGAAGGAAAAGAAGACAAATAACACAAAAACTAGATATACAGCTAAATCCGTTAAACTCCCCAGCAACGGCGCCAAAAATTGATGTCGCTTAAACTCACACCATAAATACAGGTAGTGAGGCGGTCGAAGAAATAATAAAAACCCAATGCAAGTCGGCGTCGAGTCCACATGGAGTTAGAATTGGGATTAGATATATATTTAGTGTAATTGTATGATGTGCCTCAAATTACACTTCCGCATTCTTGTTTGTTGTTTCTACTTCTACTTTAAGGTATTGATTGCAATTATAAAACTAGAACACAATATTTTTGATTTTGATTGTTTTGCAAATGATAAAAGATCTAGGGTCGTGACTTTCACCTAGGTGGTTACCTAATGGGTTGCAAACTCTAAGGCAAGTTTAATTAGTCGGGATTGTAATATAACAATCACACGCAATTACCCACTCTATATCTCTCGGTAGTTTGAGTGATTTTCCCAATTTGTCTTTCTCAAGTCCAAATGGGTATTGTACAAAACAAGTGATAGATGCTCAAGTCATGTCTTACTATCTCTAGATTTGACCCTTTAATTGGAGCTATAAATTTTTTTTAGTTCACCCCAATTCCTTGTTAGCCAAGTTTTCCTAGACTTAGTCTCTCTTTCTCAAGTAGAGACTAAGTCAATTAGACATGAATCAATGCTTACAACCATTAATTATTGAATTCAAGCAAGAACTAGGCTAAATATCAGTAACCCAATCATAAACAAGCCCTAAATCAAACACCCATTAAGTACCTACACTAGGGTTGGGCCACAACCCTATCTAGAAATTAGCTACTCAGGAAAAATGAAGAATTTAAAAAAGAAATTAAGATAGAATGCATAATAATTGATTAGAAAAAGAGAATCTAACGTATAGAAGTTAATCTAGTACAATATTACTCAAAGCAGTAAAAATAATGGCTCAGGTGCTCTACACTGATATAACTTAACCTAAAAATGACAGAAAGTTCTATTTATACAAAGTTGAAAATACCTGACTAAAATGCCCCTGCGGAGGATGTGTGGTCTGCACTCTGAGCTTGACTAGTCAACTGGCCTTCTGCGGTCGCATAAAAATGGGTGCAGCCACACTTCATTTGCTTTTGCGGACCGCAAAATTCTGAGTGTGGCCGCACACTTGAACCTGGACTAGACATGACTCTCTAATTCTTCTCTTGTGCAGCCCGTATAATTGTGATTGCGGTCGTACTTGTCATCCTGCGGCCAACAATTATGGTGTCATCCGCATACCTTCAGCCACTCAAAAACCAACTCTCTGAATCTCCTATTCTGCAGCCCCACAATATTTTTGCGGTTCGCATACTCTAAAGGAAGTCTGACATTACTCTTTCCTTGTTTGTACCCGCACACAGTATTGTGCGGTCCGCACTGTACGCCTTTTTGCCTTATTTTGGTCCTTATCCACTTTTGACTCCTTTATGAATTGATTTAGACTTCTTTGGCTCGTTTCCCAATATTCCTGCATGAAAGTACATTTCATTAGTTCTCGGGAATACCTTTAAGAATTTTAGATCTAAAACGCAAGTAAAAGAGAGAAAATAAGCTGTCAAAACCCCTACTTATCAGGACTGTAGGTACAACCTATCCTGTAGGCCGAGTTGTTCTATGACCCTCGATTGAATTATGTTGGCCGAGCAACTTGGATCAATCAAATCACGTTTAACTTGAGTCTTATTCATAAGCACATATATTACTAGTGCATCGTTGTGAGGTTGTTCGATCCCTTCTGCATCCTCGTCATTAAAAGACAAGGTTCCTTCCGGTACATAATCCCGAGTTCACTTCTCCCTTGTGATCAACACTTTGGTGCATTTTAATACTGGTCCCTAAGAGTATCAACCCCTCCAACGATCATTTGAATCACTTGCAGTGGCTCTTTTTGCTCGTTCTGTCTACCAGAATCTCTATTTTTGAAGTAATTCTTGGCCCGTTTGCTTAAGAATTCCCGAAGATGACCCTCATTGAGCAATCATGCTACTTCCTTCCTTAGCTGCCTGCAATCTTCTATTTTATGGCCATCAATGCCATGATACTTGCATACTTGGTTGGGATTACTCTAGGCCGAATCAGTCTACAGAGGTCGAGGCCATGTAGTATCCTTGATACATCCGATGGCTAATACGATGGCGAATGCATCTACGTTCAAGTTATATTTCGACAGCCGTGGAGCTTCTTTGGGCGCGGCATCCCTGTCAAAACCACCCTCGCTCATAAGTCCCCGTGAACTTTGACCTCGATCATTTCTCCTCTCATTCTGTGCAAAGTTTCATCAAGACCCCCTGCCTCTATGGTCTCCATTGTACGATTGATATAGATCTTTATTCGACCTTTGCTCTCAGTCGATATCCCTCTTGATTCTATCCATGAGCCTGTTAGGATAAACGGTCCCGGAAGGATTCCCCAGTTGATCATCTTCGACCCTGATCTTCGAATAATAATGATTATGTACATTGCCCCAAGTGACAGCTGGATACTCCATCAAATTTTGCTTCAACTGCTGTGAAGCTATGGAACTCCTAATGTCAAGACCTTGAGTGAAAGCTTGAACAAACCAATCGTCAGTGACTGGTGGCAAATCCATTCTCTCCATTTGGAACCGAAATACGAATTCCCTGAGCATCTTGTTGTCCTTCTGCCTTACCTTGAAAAGGTCTGACTTTCTTGTTGCAACCTTAATGGCTCCTGCGTGTGCCTTTAAAAAAAATATGTAACCATAGAAAATGAATCAATAAAATTAGGCGGTAAATTATGATACCATATCATGGCACCCTTTGATAGAGTCTCCCCGAATTTCTTCGGCAATACAGATTCAATTTCATCATCTTCCAAGTCCTTTCCTTTGATGGTGCATGTGTACGAGGTGACATGTTCATTTGGATCAATTATCCCGTTATATTTAGGAATTTTGGGCGTACGGAACTTCTTGGGGTTGGCTTCAGAGCCGCATTTGGGGGGAAAGGTTTTTGTACAAACTTTTTAGAATCTAGTCCTTTCAATATCGGTGGTGCCCCTAGGATTTGATCAACCCTGGAGTTATAGGTTTCCACCTTCTTATCATTTTCCTCGATATTCTTTTCTCCTGTCTCGATTCACTTTGTCAATTCTTCGAGCATTTTTATAATAGCAGGATTGCACTCCGATTCCTTCTCGTTCGAATTTCTCAAAACTGATTCGACACTGTGTATAACTTCTTGGGATGGCTCGAGTTCGACCTTGCTTGGCGTTTGGTTCAGATTTTGGAGTTGAGCTATTGCTTCCTCTTGGGCATGCAACATTTCAAAGATTACCCACAGGCTGATCCCTCCATCTTCACCGTCATGTATGTTCTGTGTAGCTTATCGGGTACCCCCACGAACGCTGCTTTCGGGATCGATGACCACATTTCAATTGATGGCTCACATCGATCGGGTCTACAACCGGAGCTCGATCGAGGCCAACAAGGGGTACAATGTTTACTGGTGTAATGTTCTCATTCTCGTCGTGTGGCTGTCACGACCCAAACCCACACTGGTGGTGATGGCGTCTCTCGTGAAGACAAGGCGAGCCAACTAATCCTATTCACCTCCTTTTTGAATTATTTAAACATAAATGAGTAAAGTGATACAGCCTATCAGCAGTAATAATCAGGATTACAACCCCACACAACCCGACCGGGGTGTCACAAGTCACGAGCAACTAAGGAGTAGGAACACTACTATAGGGCCAATAATATTTAAACAAAATAGAATTTAGAAATTTTAAGATAAAGTGTGGTACCACGGATGCCGGCGGTCACCTTGTTCAGCTACGCAAGTATATCTTCAATCAGCTAATAACCCGCTATCGGGCGAACAGTACCTGCAACTGCACTCGAGGTGCAGGGAGTAAAGCGAGTACTTCCAACTCAGTGGTAATAAGAGTAAATAATACTGAGCGGTAAGAAATCACGTAAAGCAACCAACATGCTATACTGGATCCAGGTACAAATTTCTGAGAAAAACAGTGAAATCAGTGAAATCTTTAGAAATACTTTGGCTCAGTTCAAATCTCTTTTGAAAATGGTCTTTCCAATGATTAAGAAAACAGTTTCAAAATAGTTAGTGTTGTATAGCACTGAAAAAATCCGCCCCTCGGGCGCAAATACAGCAGTACATCAGGTAAAAGACAAGAATTATGCAAAATGAGCACATAAAAGCTCGCCCCTCGGGAAATATCTCAAGCTGAACCAGCCCCTCGGGCTCACTCTCAACAACACTCACGGCCCCTCGGGCTCCCTCTCCCTAGTCACTCTCAGAAACAGTATCACATAATAACTGTTGCGGCGTGCAGCCCGATCCACATATCGCTGCGGCGTGCAGCCCGATCCATATCGGTACCCGCGCTCACTGTGGGGGTGCAGATTCCGGAGGGGCTCCTACAGCCCAAGCACTATATCACTGCGGCGTGCAGTCCGATCCAATATATACATACTGTGGCGTGCAGTCCGATCCAATATATACATACTGCGGCGTGCAGTCCGATCCATATAATATACTACGGCGGTGTGCAGTCCGATCCATATATAATATACTACTGCGCCATGCAGTCTGATCCATATATATAATCCTCACATCCAGGCCCTCGGCCTCCCATCCTTCAGTGTATCCTCATATTTGGCCCTCGGCCACATTCGGTCAGAATATCTATCACAAGCCCCTCGGGCATTAGTAAAACAGTAGTCCTCAGCTCAAATTATCATTTAAAATATCATTTAAGACTCAATTCAAGTAAAAGCAACTGAGTTATAAAATAGTGGAGAAACAATGTGACTGAGTTCAAGTAATAGGTCAAAACAGTGAAAATAATCCCCGAAAGGATTCAAATAGTTGGCATAAAGCCCAAATATGGCAATCAGCCCAAACAGAAGTGATAACAAATAGTTTCCACCCAAATACGCAGTAATTAATCAATCGGGACGGACCAAGTCACAATCCCCAGCGGTGCTCTACCCCACGCCCACTAACCGGCGTGCAAGTCACCTCAATATAGCACTATGGTGTGCAAATTCGGGGTTTCAAACCCTCAGGGCATCATTTACAAGTATTACTCACCTCGAACCGGCAAAATTCCTAGCTCACGACGCCTTTTCCCCTCAAACCGGCCGCCACGCGCGTCGAATCTAACCAAAATCAGAGCAAATACATCACAATATGCTAAGGGAACAATACCCAATCGAAAACAATCAAGAAATAGCAGAAATATCGAAACTAGCAAAACCCGAGCCCCGGGCTCGCTTTTTGAAAAATTACAAAACTTACATTACCGGATTCCTCGTCTCTCCACGAGTCCATACATACCAAGAACTCCTGAATCCGAGCTCAAATGACCTATCAAATCCCAATTTGAAATATAAAAAATTCAAGCCCTAGCTTTACCCCTTTTGGTGAATTTCAACTAATTTCCATGTTAAATCTATCATAATCTCGTGTATTTAGGCCAAGGAACTTACCTCCAATCAATCCTCCTTGGATCCCTCTTCAATTTGCTCTCCCAAGCTCCAAAAAGATCAACTATGGAGGAAAAATGACTAAAACGCGCGGAGGAATTGATATAACAACAGGTCTGCCCAGGTGACCCTTTTACCCTACGCGAACGCGGTCAACACGCCTGCGTTCGCAATGAACAAATTCCGTTGACCACAAATTACCTCTACGCGAATGCGGATCCAAGCCCGCGAACGCGATGATCCAGTTCTTCCTCTTACGCGAACGCGTTCAACCAATCGCGATCGCGATGCCTCTGACCTTCTCCTTACGCGAACGCGAACCCAGGTGTCGCGAACGCAATGAACATAACAGGCAGGGCCCCAGGCCCCCTTCTACGCGAACACAAAGCAACTCTCGCGAACGCAATGGTCTGCAAAGTTCCTCATCGCGAACGCGTTCTTAAGGCTGCGAACGCGAAGACCAATTTTTGGTCTGCAATAGCTGGGCAATTTTCTGCAACATTTCAAAGTTCAAAACCTCCGTTTAGCCATCCGAAATCATCCCAAGGCCCCCAAGACCTTAACCAAAGGCACCAACACATCCCAAAACATCATACGAACTTGTTCCAATCATCAAAACACATCAAACAACACTAAAATCATCAATTCACATCTGATTCAAGCCTAAGTTTCTTCAAAACTTACGAAACATGCATTCGATCAAAAGCCCAACCAAACGACGTCCGAATGACCTGAAATTTTGCCCACACGTCACAAATCACATATCAAAGCTACAGCAACTCTCAGAATTCCATTCCGACCCTCGGATCAAAATCTTACCTATCAACCGGAATTCGCCAAAATACTAACTTCGCCAATTCAAGCCTAATTCTACATCGGACCTCCAAAATCAATTCCGATTGCACTCTTAAGTCACAAATCACCTCCCGAAGCTAACTGAATTACCGAAAATCACATCCGATCCCTATAACTCATAAGTCAATGTCCGGTTGACTTTTCCAACTTAAGCCTTCCTTAAAGAGACTAAGTGTCTCATTTCTCATCAAAACCAATCCAAATCAACTCTCACACACCACATACCGATAACGAAACATGAAGAAGCAATAAACGGAGAAAACGGAGCAGTAACACATGAGACGACGGGTCGGGTCGTCATATCCTCCCCAACTTAAACCAACGCTCGTTCTCGAGGGTACCCAAAGTTGTCCTAGAGGCCAACCAAGAGCTGAATAACCTTACCGAGCATATACCCGGGGTGATCCCACGTCACCCTATCTCGCATAGTTCCGATAACACAACATAACTGAAATCTCACAACCCATCTAGACCATAAACTGTAGAACCACATTGCACTTCCCGAAATCATACGCAAAATCAGGACCTCACATCTATACTCAGAATAAGCTCGAACCAGCTGCAATAACCCATACCTGCCACCTCAGGTGAAATCATATGATTTACTACATAACTCGAACACTTGAAACGATAGCCTCTATTCACAGCAGTTGCCCACAATAACCAAACACCGATAGAGAATCCCTTATTAGCTGAAGTCTTATTCCAACACTTTCATATACTGCCAACGGTAAATAGAACACGCGATAAACCGTAGCCATTCCTCAGATCATCCATACACGAAGCCACTTCCCTTTTGACTAATATCACAACCGATTTCCGGGCCAAACCTCGATGTTATCCTTCTAACAAGTTGAGATCAAATCTGTTCATATTTCATTAATGACTCCAACGATCACCTCGAATCCCACACGCCACGCTGGTGATATGATACCTCCACACAGGCCTAAGCCACAACTTGCATAATGCACACACCAATAAGAAGCAGTCTGAACATACTCAAATCATGACAAATGACTCCAACGAAATAGCTGTAACTCAAGTTCATCAGTACTATCACAACACAAGGCTGAGAACCCGTCTCATATCATAGAAATAGAACACCTGAATCTACCCCGAAAGGTCATATCTCCCCGTAGCCTCGCTACAATGTGCGATCCTGTCCAAACACTGTTACACATGAAGCACCTCAAGTCATTATGCTCAAAATAGACAGCCACGCATAACTTGATGTCTGGAACCCAAGCAAGTCATTACGCCCACGGTGAAGCAAATAACATATGACACGCAACCCAATAGACCATGACCAATACTCCATTTACCGAGCAACACTCGATTACTCTTCCCGCTCGACTTTCTACATGAATCCCCATTAGATCCACACCACATGTGCCCATATCCAACAAATCATAACACCTCACAGCACAGAAAAAGCAACTCATAGATCTCTCCAGATCACTAAGAAGTTCAATAATGATCGAATCAACCTATCCCTCAACAATACAACTCGGTACTAACCAAGCTAACTCAAGCTAAATACGTAGCCACATCGGCCTGCCAATGAACTCAATACCAAGAATCCTGAAGCTGCTCCTTCTACTACTATAACTCCTGTCGGAGCCGTACGATACGGTGCCCGGCACCAAATAAATAGCGAAGTCCACAATCTCGCCCGGCGACATGCTCGGCCACAAGAAACGCATCCGAAAAAAAATCCCTCAATACCGGAACTAATCAATGGTAGAAACCTCTGCACTGACATACGCCACGAAGGCTCAATTAAGAAAAGCAATCCTTCCCAGTCGTCCGCTGGTTGTTGGAATACAAATCATTCTGCTAGAACATAATTCGATGCACCTCGCCACGTAACCTGGGGCATTTTTCGACATAACCCATAGCATAATAGTCTAGAATAACCCAACACTGAGACAACCGGTCTACACCCCAATACCATATCCAAAATCTAATATACCAAGCAAAGGAAGATCCACTCGGGCCTCCAAATCCCAATAGCCGCTAACGGTACCAATACACACGATCCATAACCACTACATATCCTGAACATGAGAACTCCCAGTCTCCAACTCCATATAGCACACGAATCACTGTACCTGATCCCAAATTCCGCCGTATGAATACATATTACATCTCAAGTACCCAATCATTCCACGAAAGATATTCTTAAAATTCCCCTGTGTCATCAAACAACTCAGACATCAGCAGTCGATCTAACCAGAAAGCGTCACAATACTACCGAAGTGCCATCAACTTAATTACATTGTCTTTTTTTTAAACAAATACTCTCGTCAAATCACTTCCAATTAGTAGTACCATTTTCCTTGATTATCTGAGGCTACCCGTTGCCTAAGAGTTTTATGAACTTCTTTTCAGAACTGAACTGTAACTCATCTAGCCAAGATCTTCCATCAATCCCATCAAGGAGGAGAAATCACTACACAATCCATGCTACGCGAGCCCATAGAAAATATATTCATCTCCAAACCACGGTAAAACCCAACAAGAACTCTCTCCCAATTCCATCTGTACAGGCTAAACTGCCCGGACTGAATCCTTCTACCCAAACTGAGCTAAGCAAGCTGTCAGAACTCAAGAGCTTTTGCTGCACAATACCTGTAAGGGCTCATTACCTCGAGCACGTACAAGGAATTAATCATATCCTTACCCTACCGTTTCGGTCTATTATCAAGCTACCCCATTTATCAAATTTCCTTCCTGATTCATCATTAACTCAGTATTCCCTCTTGCTGTAGCACCAAAATGCCTCAACCTAGGTCTACCACATGAGACTCGAACATAAGACCATACTGTCTAAGACCCATAGGCCACTGAACACCCTCTCAACCGTTTCCCAGAAATACCACATCCCAGAATACTTTACTTTGAAGAACTTCATGCCAATTTGAATTTGTTACTATTACTTTCCAGATACTGATACATAGAATCCCGTAGTTAGCACAAAATACCACAAGTCTTGATCTTTTCCAATGAAAACACAGTCCTTGACCACATACACAACCCTACAACACCTGATTATCACATGTAGAACCTTGAACACATTAAGACCATTTTCGAGAGTCATTTACTCTATTCAACTTGCATTTAGCCTGCTCAGCTAACAAAACCACTTGTGCCTCATTGGCACTTTGACACCGCGGGATACGACCTCATCTCAATACAACCAAGCATCTTCCTTCTCTATACACTGAGCATTATTTTCCAACAACAGCTCGAGACATCTTATTATTTTCACACATCTACGAAGCACCATATAACCTTTATCAAAATTTTCCTTCACACGTGCCATCCTCGGCTCAATTTCTACAACTAGAACTGATCCGCCAACATACCTCGAAACAGAACCAACATAGCACATAACCGTACAATCAGCTAATCCACAGCAACCTCCCCAACTTGGCTCGAAGCCATATATCAGGACACACTCAATAGCCCGTAACACTTTTACTCTAATGATGCCACGATATCATAGTGATATTAACTCAAATCATGCACGAGTTTTGTACAAAAAAAACAGATCATCTAGTACCGTAATCCTCTACACATCTCGCATTCATCTCTACCCCAGTTGAGTCCACTATCTTAAGGGACCCAAATTCTCAGATTTCAATACGTACCCTTCAATTTCACATGAGATCTTCTAACATACACATAAGGGTCATACCACTTAAGAACACTCCGCAGGAGATAACCCACCTGCTTCGCCTCAATTTAATATTTCAACATACCTTCCACCCTCATATACGTTACACAGTCAATTAGTCTTCCTGAGTCTAAACTCATACCGCCACATGTAATGTACTTCACTTCCCAACTAGGAGACACAAAAATATTCCTCACGCGCCCATAACTTGGGGCTACACAACATATCACAATAGGAATCGAACACTTATCAGTTCATCTATTATCCCGCAGACTCCTTCGTCACTGCCAAGATCACATAGACACATCTCGTAGCACTAACATACTCCTCACATGGATATCCATGCGCCATTCCGGTTGATAAAGACAATACCGAACACATAAGTTCAAAATATTTGCTCACACAATCAGCACCTCGGTGCTCAGGCCTTAGGCAAAGATTCGGCCTCAAGTCCTCCAGACTGGCCCAACATCAAACTCACAGAGATTGCATCTTGCCCCTTGATTGGGGAATCACAAGCCATCAAGTCACATATAATACTGAGCGCTCACGTGCGCATACAGACGTGCGGAAGGAATTTTAAGAGTTATATCTCAAGCTGAATCAAGTACGCACGATAAGAATTCCAAGAATGTAAAGTTTTCCTAAAAGTTCTGCAGCCTCTCGAGGATAAATACAGACGTCTCTGTACTGATCCGCGAGACTCTACTAAACCTGCTCACGACTCGTGAGACCTAGTAACCTAGGCTCTGATACCAACTTGCCACAACCCAAACCCATATTGGTCGTGATGGCACCTCTCGTGAAGACAAGGCCAGCCAACTAACCTTATTCACTTCCTTTTTGAATTATTTAAACATAAATGAGTAAAGCGATACAACCTATCAGCAGTAATAATCAGGATTACAATCCCATACAACCCGATCAGGGTGTCACAAGTCACGGGCATCTAAGGAGTAGGAACACTACTATAGGGCCAATAATATTTAAACAAAATAGAATTTAGAAATTTTAAGATAAAGTGTGGTGCCGCGGACGCTGGCGGTCACCTTGCTCAGCTACGCTAGTATATCTTCAATCAGCTAATAACCCGCTACCGGGTGAACAGTACCTGCAACTGCACTCGAGGTGCAGGGAATAAAGTGAGTACTTCCAACTCAGTGGTAATAAGAGTAAATAATACTAAGCGGTAAGAAATCACGTAAAGCAACCAACATGCTATACTGGATTCGGGTACAAATTTCTGAGAAATATAGTGAAATCGGTGAAATCTGTAGAAATGCTTTGGCTCAGTTCAAATCTCTTTTGAAAATGGTCTTTCCAATGATTAAGAAAACAGTTTCAAAATAGTTAGTGTTGTATAGCACTGAAAAAATCCGCCCCTCGGGCGCAAATACAGCAGTACATCAGGTAAAAGACAAGAATTATGCAAAATGAGCACATAAAAGCTCGCCCCTCGGGAAATATCTCAAGCTGAACCAGCCCCTCGGGCTCACTCTCAACAACACTCACGGCCCATCGGGCTCCCTCTCCCTAGTCACTCTCAGAAACAGTATCACATAATAACTGTTGCGGCGTGCTGCCCGATCCACATATCGCTGCGGCGTGCAGCCCGATCCATATGGGTACCTGCGCTCACTGTGGGGGTACAGATTTCGGAAGGGCTCCTACAGCCCAAGCGCTATATCACTGCGGCGTGCAGTCCGATCCAATATATACATACTGCGGCGTGCAGTCCGATCCAATATATACATACTGCGGCGTGCAGTCCGATCCATATAATATATTATTGTGGTGTGCAGTCCGATCCATATATAATATACTACTGCGTTGTGCAGTCCGATCTATATATATAATCCTCACATCCAGGACCTTGGCCTCCCATCCTTCAGTGTATCTTCACATTTGGCCCTCGGCCACCCTCAGTCAGAATATCAATCACAAGCCCCTCGGGCATTAGTAAAACAGTAGTCTTCAGCTCAAATTATCATTTAAAATATCATTTAAGACTCAATTCAAGTAAAAGCAACTGAATTATAAAATAGTGGAGAAACAATGTGACTGAGTTCAAGTAATAGGTCAAAACAGTGAGGAAACAGTGAAAATAATCCCCGAAAGGATTCAAATAGTTGGCATAAAGCCCAAATATGGCAATCAGCCCAAACAGCAGTGATAACAAATAGTTTCCAGTCAAATACGCAGAAATTAATCAATCGGGACGAACCAAGTCACAATACCCAGAGGTGCTCTACCCCACGCCCACTAACCAGCATGCAAGTCACCTCAATATAGCACTATGGTGTGCAAATCTGGGGTTTCAAACCCTCAGGGTATCATTTGCAAGTATTACTCATCTCGAACCGGCGAAATCCCTAGCTCGCGACTCCTTTGCCTCTCAAACCGGCCTCCACGCACGTTGAATCTAACCAAAATCAGAGCGAATACATCACAATATGCTAAGGGAACAATACCCAATCGAAAACAATCGAGAAATAGCAGAAATCTCGAAACTAGCAAAACCCGAGCCCCGGGCCCACTTCTCGAAAAATTACGAAACTTATATTACCGGATTCCTCGTTTCGCCACGAGTCCATACATACCAAGAACTCCTGAATCCGAGCTCAAATGACCTATCAAATCCCAATTTGAAATATCAAAAATTCAAGCCCTAGCTTTACCCCTTTTGGTGAATTTCAACTAATTTCCATGTTAAATCTATCATAATCTCGTGTATTTAGGCCAAGGAACTTACCTCCAATCAATTCTCCTTGAATCCCTCTTCAATTTGCTCTCCCAAGCTCCAAAAAGATCAACTATGGAGGAAAAATGACTAAAACTCGCGGATGAATTGATATAACAATAGGTCTGCCCCAGCTGAACCTTTTACCCTACGCGAACGCGGTCAACACGCTCGCGTTCGCAATGAACAAATTCCGTTGACCACAAATTACCTCTACGCGAACGCGGCTCTAAGCCCGCGAACGCGATGATCCAGTTCTTCCTCTTACGTGAACGCATTCAACCAACCGCGATCGTGATGCCTCTGACCTTCTCCTTACGCGAACGCGAACCCAGGTGTCGCGAACGCAATGAACATAACAGCCAGGGCCCCAGGCCCCCTTCTACGCGAACTCGAAGCAGCGCTCACGAATGCGATGGTCTGCAAAGTTCCTCATCGCGAACGCGTTCTTAAGGCTTCGAACGCGAAGACCAATTTTTGGTCTGCAACAGCTGGGCAATTTTCTGCAACATTTCAAAGTTCAAAACCCCCGTTTAGCCATCCGAAATCATCCCGAGGCCCCCGGGACCTCAACCAAAGGCACAAACACATCCCAAAACATCATACAAACTTGTTCCAATCATCAAAACATACCAAACAACACTAAAATCATCAATTCACATCGGATTCAAGCCTAAGTTTCTTCAAAACTTCCGAAACACGCATTCGATCAAAAACCCAACCAAACGACGTTCGAATGACCTGAAATTTTGCACACACATCAAAAATCACATATCGAAGGTACAACAACTCTCAGAATTCCATTCCGACCCTCGGATCAAAATCTCACCTTTCAACCGGAATTCGCCAAAATACTAACTTCGCCAATTCAAGCCTAATTCTACACCGGACCTCCAAAATCAATTCCGATCGCACTCCTAAGTCACAAATTACCTCCCGAAGCTAACCGAATCACCGGAAATCACATCTGAGCCCTATAACTTATAAGTCAATGTCCGGTTGACGTTTCCAACTTAAGCCTTCCTTAAAGAGACTAAGTGTCTTATTTCTTACCAAAACCAATCCAAATCAACTCTCACACACCATATACCGATAACGAAACATGAAGAAGCAATAAACGGAGAAAATGGAGCAATAACACACGAGACGACGGGTCGGGTCGTCATAGTGGTTGAGCTCATTGTCAATGTGTTTAGGTGTTGATTGAGAGTTTGACATTTTTTAATCCTGTAATCAAAGACACTTCAAAGAACAAGCGTAAAATAGTGTGTGTAACGAAAATTGTACCGGTCAATCACTATTATCCTTAGCCGCACGGTGGGCACCAAACTATTTACCCTAAAAACGGATAACAATTGAATTTATATTGTGGTATTAAGGACACACGATTCACTTTGCACAAACTGTGAGAAAACGTAAATGGATACTGAAATTAATAACAAATATAAATAAAGCAAACCAAATGAAGTGTATAGCTTTAACCCTTGAGCTAGGTTGCCCTCGAACCAAGTGAATATTACGCCAGAAAGTATGAACAAAGTGACAGAAATATTGAGAGCTTAGAGCATCTCCAACGGTGCGCTACTTCTTGCATCAATTGGAAATTTGGTGCAAGAAATAGAGTATTCTTGATCCAATGATACTCTATTATAGTGCATGAATAGTGTTGCACCAAATTTGGTGCAACACTATTCATTACTCTATATTTGGTTTAATATTATTTTATTCATTTTTTTTTATTTTTGGACTTTTAATTTATCATATGTTGTGTATATAATTAAATTTTATATTAAGATCTTTATAATTTTAATTTTATATCCTATTTTTTGATATATTAATTTTTGTATATATTATATTTATATAAAATTATAAGTTAATTTTATTATTATTATAATTATAT
>MU789412.1:42335-77434 GCA_026770625.1 Nicotiana glauca
GAAAAATGGTGCAAAAAATAGAGTGACCCTTGGAGATGGCCTTAAGAGAGAGTGAATATATTGCTTTTGTAACGTGAATATGATGCCTTTTTACAAATGATCAGACCCCATTATATAGTAGGGGAGTCCAACCCTTGGTACAATTCCAAATACAGTAAGAAATCACATAATTGGCTAATTAATCGGCCTCTTCTTGATACATGCCGGGATATGCGCCGTGATCCTTGCCCAATTACGGATATTTCGTCTTTCCATTGCTCGACTCGGTACACTACCCTCGATCTCCATCTTATTCGGTCCCAATCTTGGTCGATCTCAATCTTGGTTGGTCTCGGGTTTGGTCGGTCTCGATCTTAATTGGTCTCACGGTCTCGAGCTTGACAACCTAACTCTGCACCATAGTTTGATATAAATCGGAGCCGATCCTCGGCTAATCACGCTCCTCCCTTGATCAGCCGCATAATAAAGAGAAAGCCCGATTTGACTGTTTACACTTTCATCTATCATTTTTTCTTTTTATTTTAAAGCGTGTTCGTCCAAGAAAATTTGTATAAGTTTTTTTAGTAATTTTTAGAAAATGAGTTTTTCAAAAAAAGTTCAAGTTTTTCGGGAAAAAAAAAACTGATTTCCCTATTCAAAAAATTACAAATACTTTTTTCAAGTGAAATACATATCCAAACATATTTTTAAATTTCAAATATTATTTTTTAACTTAACTACAGATATTACTTTATTTCAAAAAACACAATTTTTATGTCCAAACGCCAACTAAAGTATTTTTAATCAATATGCACATGACATTCTGTAGATAGAACACCCTGCTATCATTTAGGACACTATATATTTCATACTTTCCTGTGGCATTATTATTTATCCAAGATCACGTTGCGAAATGATTTCCTTCATTGGCTATGAATTTTCATGGACAAGTGAGAGAAGAAAGTTAATTATAAACTTATAGTTAAAGTCAGATAATTCTTGTCCACTAAAATATGTCAAAAATATTCCACCGAAACATATTGGATGGAAGTGTAATCAATGGACTGAATCTTAACCCAAGTCTATAACCCGAAGCACCAAAACATGATTAGGGAAATATTTAAACAATTACTACATTTGAAATACTGTTTATGGAAGTGAAATACGTAAATCTACTTGAATTAAGGAATATTTCAATGTTTCCTCTCCTAATCCAACGAATTAATGACATTATGAGCTGTGATTAGTGATGAAAATTTGAGCCAAAACCCATTTAACTCGTCCAATCTGTCCAAGGTACGTTGGGTTGGTCATTGACCCGTCTATTTGTTGAACTCAACCTATTTCAACCCCTCTAAAGTGAGGCTGATTATTAGCCCAAATTGATCCATGAGTAACTTTGCAAAAATATCTTTAAAATAAGGAAATTTTACGCCCTATAAAAAAGCTTAGTATCCTATTTATTTCAAACAAATATCATTTTAAAAAATTATATTATATAGCTACCTTTTACCCTTTATAGCAAAATATCTAATTATAGTTATATCTTACACTTGAGGCACCATATACGCTAATTAATATTTTTCTCTCACCATTTTCAGATTTTCTCTTACATAATCACGATAAATTTCACAAACCACGTTCTCTCTCTTTTTTTGCATACACTTTACTCTCTTCTGCCCCCTCGGGTAGGGGTAAGGCCTGCGTATATATTACCCTCCCCAGACCCCACTTGTGGGATTATACTGGATTGTTGTTGTTGTTGTTGTTGTTGTTGTTGTTGTCCCACAAAACCACGATTGTTGCCTCTGTTCGTTGCCCTAGTGGTTATAGCAGAGGTTTCTTTTTTGGTTCGACTCGACGTGGCTGAAAAAGCCAATTTCTGGTTCGTTGCCCTAATGTGAAAATCTTGGATTTTTTTTGTTTGGTTCTCTGAAATGGGTATGCAGGTAGCTACTGGAAAGTGAGAAAATCTGAACTTGGATTGGTTATTCTTGGATAAATACAAATAAAGGGAGTTTGATCCAAGATTTTGATCATGGCTTTGTACCTGGGTATTTTTGGATAAATACAAATGAAAATCTGAACTTGGATTGGTGAGTTTGATCATGGCTTCGCACCTAGGAGTTGCGAGGAGTAGTACAAAAGCTACGATGGTATTGATGTGTCAAAAGCAATATATAGGATGCGTGGGAACAGTAAGATTCAGGGTTTTTCCTCGACGGTAGATTTGTCGGAAATTAGAGTTTGTTCTTGAATAAAGACGACAGATTTTGGGGCTGAGCAACTTGTTTTTCTGTTAATGTATTTTCAACGTAACATGCTGTATTTTCATGTATTTCATTGTATTCGTTATCTCTTTTTTTTTTAATTGTAATTCAATATTTTTTCATTGTATTCCATGTATTTCATTGAATTTACTATCTTTTTTTTATTGTATTTTAAATGTATCCCGTTGTATTCTATGTATTTCATTGTTTTCACTATCTCGCTATATGCCATGAATGTATTCATATATTTTTTTTTATTAATATAATTTATGTATTTAGATGTATTATATAATTTCTCTGAAAATTGTTATGTTTTTGGTGTATTTTTCGGTTGATAATCTTTTTTATAACTGAAAATACAAAATTTGTGTGTTATAATTGAGTTTGTTGAGTTATATTAGGAGTAGGAGTGGCAAACGGGCGGGTCGGGTCGGATATGGTTTGGGCCGAAAACGGATAATAAAAAAACGGATCAATCATCCGACCCGACACATATTTATAATACGAATAAAAAACGGGTTAACCAGCGGATAATATGAGTTACTCATATTATCCATGACTTCTTGTATATGATCACTTTTGGGAGAATTCTTAGTCTCCCTAACTTGAGGAACTCCCTATTTGGGGCTTTACAAATGTAAAAGTTAGACCCATTGGTTATCTATGGTTACTTATTGGTTATCCATTTTCTAAATGGATAATATGGTTCTTATCTATATTTGATCCATTTTTAAAAGTTCATTATTCAACCCATTTTTTAGTGCATAATATGGATGGTTAACTATTTTCTTTGAACCATTTTGCCACCCCTAATTAGGAGTCTATTATGTTAATTGATTCACTTTCCGTTTTAAAAATAGTTTAATCCCCTATTTCACGCCGTGAATACAGTCGAATACAATAATTTGTCCAACTGTAATCCCACGTTTCACTCCATGAATATAGTCGAATACACTCGAATACAACAACTGATTAGCTGGACTTCCCTGATTCACGCCTATTTTTGCTACTGTATTTATAAATACATAGCTTAAATACAACAAATACATCTTATAACCATAGAAAAGACATGTATAATCCGTAATATAGCAAATGGTATCTATAGATGGCTAATTATTACTAAAAGGTAGTGTTTTCTACAAATTTCTCTTAAAATAATTCTATTTTATTTGATATGTTATATATGACCAAAACAAAAGAAAAATACTTCTTTGATAATTAAACAATTCATAAGAAAAAACATATATTAAAGGTAAGAGTTGAGCGAGTTAGTCTATGACCCAAAGTCCAAGTAACTTTTGGGTGGATGATTGACCCGTTCATTTATTGACTCAGTCTATTTTAACCGCCCAAAATTAACCCAAGCCGAACATTTGACGCCCTTACCTGTGGTCCAGGAATCTTGACTCTGTTTACTTCCACATTACTCCATGTAATAATATAATGAATCATCAAACTTATAATTAATATGCACTAGTTGCAGTATTATTTAGCTGCGTATTAGGTGAAAGCAGGTTCAATAGATGGAAAGCATTTCACAAGTCAGAACTGATCAATATTTTTATTACATGTAGGATTAATTAATAAAACAAATAAATTAATGTTGAGACATCACTAACCTTATTTTGGAAGCATGGTGTTTAATAATCCAAAACCTTAGTTACTTTTAATTTATTTTATCAAAAGACACACACACACACTCTTCTATATAAAGAGACTAAGAATAGCAACTCCTTCCCATCACTCAGAAAGCCAATTAGAGTTTCTCTTCCAAATTTTTTCTACAATGGTTTCTAAGTCATTATTTACACTTCTATGCATTCTTCTTCTCTCCATTTCAGCACAGAGCTACACTCGTCGTGCTCGCGCTCCTTGTAAAGAAATGGTGTTTTACTTTCATGACATTGTTTACAATGGTAAAAATTATAAAAACGCAACTTCAGCTATAATTGGTGCACCAGAATGGGGAAACAAGACCATAATGGCAAGTCCTAACAATTTTGGGGACTTAATTGTATTTGATGATCCAATTACACTTGACAATAATTTACACTCAAACCCAGTTGGAAGGGCACAAGGCATGTATTTTTACGATCAAATGGACACTTTTAGTTCTTGGCTTGGTTTCTCTTTCGTGTTCAATAATACAGATTATAAAGGAAGCTTGAATTTTGCTGGTCATGACCCTTTAATGAACAAGACTAGGGACATTTCAGTAATTGGTGGAACTGGTGATTTTTTTATGGCTAGAGGAATAGCCACTTTGAGCACTGATGCATTTGAAGGAAGTGTTTATTTTCGACTTCGCGTCCATATTAAGTTGTATGAGTGTTGGAAATTGCTCTAGTTCATTGTTCTTTTTTTAATTTGCAATTAGAATTTTGGATCCTTGTTGAAGGTGACTTCAACTTATAAATGGTCAAGAAATATTTCTTGCCTTTTATTTTGTTGTGTTTTTTCATGAGTTGTATCTGTGTGGTTTTTGATTGTTTTTCAGACTTCTGTTTTTGCACGGAAGTTTTAATTTAAGATAAGCCTTCATAGTGCATGATATAAAATCGTTGGAATAATTTTTTGCTTTTGGCACACTAATCTGTCCTCATTATATTTTGTTTTGTTTTAGTTTTGAGGTAAACCATTAAACTAATGCCGCCTAATCTTATGTTTTCTATCTCTTCTTTTCTTTAGTACGTAATAAGGTTTATTATTATTAATGATAATAATGAGCTATTTATGTCATGACCCAAAATTCATTAAATGTCGTAATGGCGCCGAACACCTCGGTCATGCAAGCCAACACTGAATACTTAATTAAATTCTCATTTTGATATTTTTGACAAACATAGATTTCCTTCAATTTAACAAATAAAAGATGAATTTTGCAAAATAAGTAATGATGTATTTCCAACTTAAATACTGAATACCACGTACTCATCCCAGAATCCGGTGTCACAAATGCATTAGCATCTATTAGGAATTAACAATAACATACAATGACTATCCGGAATATAATTTGGATAGAGAGAAAGTAGAATATTCTGAAGGAGACTCTGCTGGCCGCGGGTCGGCTCGAGAGATGCAGCTCACCTAAGTCTCCCTATCAACCATGTCGTTGCGCCCACTACGCCACTATATATACATGTGCATGTGCAACAAAAATGCTCAGCACGTATAATATGAGTACGAAAGCAACGCGTACCCAATAAGTATCCAGTCTAATCTCGAAGAAGTAGTGACGATAGGTCGACTTCGACACTTACTAGTGGTCCAATAATATACCGATAAAATAGCAAATCGAGGATTTTTATAAACGACTGTAACTCAATAGCATGCAACATTATTAATAGAGAATTTCCAAATTCATTTTCATCATTTATACATTTATCTCAAGCCAGAGAGGCAATATCATCATTTATAAATTTACAAGTCAAGCAACACAAGCATGTACAAATCATGCTGAGGTCGTACGGCCTGATCCGACAAATATTTAAACTATGCACTGCCAGATGGTCGAGTGGCGCGAACCATAGATGCACCTATTACCCCGCTCGCGAATCATACATCGGACGCGGTCAAATATAATTAAACACATCAAACAATCAATCAAGAATTCAGCAGGGAAACAATTACTCAAAGAAATGACAACTTCTCTTTAACGGTCAAGAAAATAACGTTTAATTTCTTTAAAAATTCATTTACTAGTTCGATATGATTTAAGCAATTTAAATTGTCAATAGGGTTATAAATATTTCAAGTATAGCACGCTTTTGGGTCCTACACTATCCAAACCTAAGCATATAGCAGCTACACAAGGACCAACGTCACCTCATGCGTACATAACCCCCACAAATAGAAGCACATATTTAATTATTTCACATATGGGATAATTTCCTCTTACAAGGTTAGAAAGGAGACTTACCTTACTCTGAAGTTTCATAACCGGCTTCCTAGCCCTTCTGACATCTCAAACTGATGCACAACGCTCCAAAACTAGCCAATAATTATACAAACCCGTTAATATACGCTCAAATACTCATTATAATCCAATTTATAATAATTTCTAACCCCGATCGAAATGTCGGTAAATATTACCCTTGGGCCCATGTACCCGGATTTCGAAATTTTTCGAAGATAAAGTTTACCCATAACTCACGAACTCAAATATATAATTTACTCTAAATTTCATGTCCAAAATCGTGGTCAAAATCCAAGAATACCAATTTCTAGGTTTTCCTCAAAATCCCAAATTTTTCACTAATTTCCATGTTCAAATCCATATATAATCATGTATTTGACTCAAAACTAGTATAAACCACATACCTCATGCTTGGTGGTGAAAATGGCACTCCCAAGTTGCTCCAAAATCGGCTCCCACGGAGGAAATGGGGTTGAAATGAGCCAAACCCTCGTTTTAAAGAGACACACTCCTATCACCGGCTTTCGCACCTGCGGTCACTTGACCGCTTCTGCGGTTCCGCCGGTGCGGCCCCAACTACTGCTTCTGCGGTCATTCACCAGGCCCCTGAACTCCGCATATGCGGCTCCATGAACACAGGTGCGGTCCCGCTTTTGCGAACTTTGACTACATCTGCGGTCCACTTCTTCCCCAGCAAAATCCGCTTTTGCGAGTCACTTCCCTGTCTTGCGGGCCCGCACCTACGGTGCTCTTCACGCAAGTGCGGTTACACCAGAAGCCCAGCTGTTTCAGCCCTTCCTCAAATTTCATTTTTAATTCGTTAACCGTTCGGAATCCACCCGAGGCCCCCGAGACCCCGTCCAATCATACCGACTAGTCCCAAATCACAATGCGGACCTGTTCGAGGCCTCAAATCACATCAAACAATGTCGAAATCATGAACCACACCCCAATCGAGATTTATGAACTTTAGAAGTTCAAACTTCCATATTCGATACCGAAACCTCTCAAATCATGTCTGATTGACCTCAAATTTTGCACATAATTCATATTCGACATTACGGACCTATTCCAACTTCCGTAATCGGAATCCGACCCCGATATTAAAAAGTCCACTTCTGGTCAAACTTTTCAAAAACCTTCAAATTTCTAACTTTAGGAAAATGACCTCAAAATGTTCTACGGACCTCCAAATCCACTTCCGTTCGGGCTCCTAATACCAGAATCACCATACGAAGCTATTCCCAGACTCGGAATCCCAAACGGACATCGGTAACACTTAAATGGACTTCAACCCGAACTTATAGAACTATTCCAAACTTCTAACTTCACTACAAAAAGATAGCCTATTTGCAGAGGGTATTTTCACATTTTGCGGTGGTCAGCAACCTCCGTTATTTGATATCGCGGCGGTCTTTAAAACCTCAGCTGTAAGGTTCGCCGCAATCATTTTGTGGCAGTTTTTTAAAGCCTGTCGTAACCATTTAGCGGAGGTTATTTTTCGGCGGTTTAACCCCCACAAATTATAATTTTATTCAATGCGGAACTTGTAAAAAATATATTACGGAGGTTGAAACCACCGCAAAATAATCATCTTGCGACGGTTTCAACCTCCGCAATATATTTTCGAAATATGTAAAATCTATTTTCGCGGCTGCTCTAACCCCCTCCATTTATTTATATAATGGCAATTGTAATCTCCCATATTCCATGAGACCTTTTTTTTTGGGGAGGGGGGGGGAGCAATTGTGGGGATACCTGTTTTTCTAATACAATATTTTAATTATATTAAATAAATTTTAAGAGGCATTAATATAATACTAAAGATGCATAAATGTTAAGTAACATCCACATATTATAGAATCATAAGCACATAGTATTGTCATTAATCTCAAAAACTAAACATAAACATAAAATATCTAGTTCAACCATTCAAGTAAGTATCATACTTAATCATCTATTACATATGCAAAGAAATTCAATGATTTTCATTAAGATTACTATCACTTGATGATCCTCTTACACCCATAGGTGAAATGGATCCGCTAGCTGCATCACTTGGCTGCAAAGAAATAAAAAGCATCTAAAGTTTATTTTCTTTATTTTTTCAAATTAAAAAACTACATATAGCTAGATTTTATTTACCGCTGCCGGATGAGGAGAAACGAAAATCCCAGCAAACTGTTTAGGTATTTTCCCTTCTTTCATAATCATATATGTCTTGAAAGCATTCATCATTTGGAGGTGTGCAGTCATCATTTGAGCTAAGTTCTCTTGGCTTTGATTGTGAGCATTTACAATCTGATTGTACTTCTCTTGGCTTTGATTGTGAGCATTTACAATCTGATTGTACTTCTCTTCGCATTTGGACGAACATGAACCATTATCACAACTGGAAGAACTTATACTTCCAAAATGACATCTTGTTTGTCTAAAAACTTTACTCGGGATAGCTCCTAATCCCAAGCACCTTACCCTTCCAGAATTCTCTTTTCCTAGCACCTTACCAACGACATCATTTGGTGAAACTTCAGACTCATCTGTGGCGCTTTGAATTACAACTAGCTCAATTTTTTCCTGAATATAAGATACACAAAATTTATTGTCATAACTTCAATTCTGTTCATGAAATGGATACAAAATCTGCTATTAATGGAGGGAGAATAGCCAAAACAGTGTAAAAATTCAAGATCTAATGCCATTTGAAACTTCTGACCACTTTTTATAACTATTGAAGCAAACAGTATGCTCATCAAACAGAATTTGATCAGCCATGCTATTGATGTCCCATAAAATTATATTCCAGCTTCTAAACATTCTTCCCTCTAGTTATTTATCGTCACTAAAGAAGAGACCATTGCGCAATAATCAACTTTTCAAGCAAACATCACAGGGCTAGCTGCTCTTGTTAACTAAAGCATAAAAATCTCAGTTGTCTTTCCACTTCCTAGTGTTGTGTACTTTGACTTCATATTGTTCAAAGAAAATCCAACTTCAATCAAAATCTAATCAACCGATAAAATCATAAAAATATTCAAACATGTCTCTTTGTCCTCACCAAATACTATTCATCTCGCATAACACATCTTACAGGATTAGGCATTCACATATAATTAACTTTTTCAAGTTCTATGAATAATCAAGTACAAAAAAAAACACAACACTGGCTATTGCTAGTAAAAGTTTCATTTTTTATAGCACAAACTAGTAAACAACCGGGAAAAGCCACACAAACCAAACATAAAAAACATATTGTTAGATTCCCTAGATTCATGCGAATTATATGTCACATAAATATAAAAAAGTATCTATCCAGATTTTCTGATACGATATAAAAAGGAAATCCAATCCAACCACCTCCAATTTCCACCTAGAATTGAACAAACACCCATGTTTCCACATGTATTCTATATTAAAAAGGGTAAGGTGCTTGAAACAGTTTAACAATCAGTTGAAAGACTGAAAGGGAAATGTCAACTGATCAAGAAGTGCACTAATAGGTGGCTAAAATCTTGTTAACTTGATGTTAGGATGAAGCTTTTAACAAGTAGAAACTTACACATATTTCTCTTGTTTGCTTCATTAACATATGACCCATCTTCCTTCTTATGAGTAGCAAGATAGAGTTGCGCTCGTCCAGGGTTTTGTCCAGATTCAGCCATCTATAAATGAAAAATCAAGTCAGAATAACTTGACTAAATAGGAACAATTTGCAAGTTTAATTAAAGTAAAACATATTGAATTAACATTTATCACCATTTCAGCTCTTCTTCTGGAGTTTGGTTTAGAACCACCAGTGTATGCAACAGTTTGTTTCTTCCGAATTTCAGCATTTCTTTTACTCATTTCCTTATAAAAATACACATAACTCAAATATACAAATAAAAAGGTATATAATTACACATACTAATTGAAGCATTCAAATAAATATCATTGTCTTTTCATCAAAACGGTAAGCAACATAAGAAGTCCATTGATCCCGTGAAATCTCTGATGGAACATTATCCATAATCTCTGCTTTGGTCTTAAGTGGGTCATTGAACTCATACCACAACCTTTGCCTTCCTGAACTCCACTTCTTTCCAATAGACCAATAAACATATGCTCGTGCATTTAACTCAGTTGTCTTAAAACAGAAACGTGGCTACAGGAATAAAACTTCTATTAGCTAATTTATTACATGAAAATATATAGTCTAACGACATAAAACAGAGTTACAACAATAAGAAAATAGAGCTTATACCTTTATAATTCGATCAAAGCAACAATTGAAGAATGACTTAGGTAAATCTGGCCATTTGTTGAAGTGAATTAGAAATAAGGAGCAGTGAGTTGCTAAAATTCCACAAAAGCCTGCAAGAACACGTTGCCCTTCTCCAATTGGCTGATCCATATCATCAAATTCAACCACAATACATTTTCCATCGGATAAATACATCACGTCCTTAACCTTCACTTTGAGTTTCTTGGTAGCTCCTTGCGAATCTTTAAAAATAAACATCAAGATAAAAGATCGAACTATACTTGAACTACTATATATATATATATATATATATATATATATATATATATATATATATATATATATATATATATATATATATCACAGACTAATAGAAAATCCAATACTTGAATTAAAAAACTAAAGAGTAGCATCAACTAAAGCACAAAATGAGAAATGCAAAAATAACTAAGAATAAAAAATATATAATTGGGTAGAATCTAGGCAGAATTTTTTTGAAAAACATATACCAGCATTTCAGCGCTTTTTGGACGTTTAGAAAGAAAAATAAAAAGAAGAAGAAGAATGAAAATAAAAACATACCTTGAATAAATAGTGACGCTTGAATAAATCAAGAAAAGAATTACCTATTGCATCAACTGTCCAATGCTGCGGACACTCACGTCCAGGACGCTTTTTGGATTGTGTCGGCTGTGATGCTGCCTGAACTGATGGGGCAGGCTATGATGTGGCCTAAACTGAAGGAGTCGGCTGAGTTGCAGCCCAAACTGACAGGGCTGGCTGTGATGTGGCTTAAACTGAATGAGCCGATTGTGCTGCAACCCAAACTGATGGGGCCGGCTGTGATGTTGTACTAACTGATGCAGTCTGATGTGCTGCAGCGTAAACTGATGGGGTCGGCTGTGATGTGGCCTGAACTGAATGAGCCGGATGTGTTGCAGCCCGAACTGATGGGACCGACTGTGATGTGGCCTCGACCGAATCGGCCAGCTATGCAGCAGCCCGAACTAACGGGGTCGGCTGTGATGTTGTCCTAACTGAGGCACTGTGATGTGCTGCAGCCTGGACTGAAGGTTGTGCTACACCTTGTGAAGTAGATGCTGGCTGAACTGACTTTTGCAAGTTCTGGTAAAGCTTGGCCCTTGGCATATATGGAATCAATAAAATAAATTGCATGAAACTATATACCATAATGGTGAAAGATTGAACAATTTAATTACAATGTTTCCTGTACAAAGTCATACAATCAGCATGTTAGTTGCTCTACAAAGAGCAATGAGATTTGCAATTAAGCAATTTTGAAGTACCTAATTAACATAATCATGTAGAATTAGTGCTACGACGAAACAATCAAATAATCTAATTACTTGCAATCTAGATCACACCTTGCAACTTCAATTCAGGAAATGTTTAGGAGAGTGAGTGAGCAGTTTACTGCTATGTTTAAGAGAAAGGCTTTCTTGCATTGGTATACTGGAGAAGGAACGGATGAAATGGGATTTACTGAAGCATGAAGCAAAGAGCAATATGAATGATCTTGTGGCAGAATATCAGCAGTACCAAGATGCAAGAGTTGTAGAAATAGTGATTACGAAGATGAAGCTGCAAAATGTCACGCCACAAACCGAGGGACATGACCGGCGCCCGACCGAGTAGCCCCAGTCAAGCGGACCTGGGTGCCTTTCCTATCCCACGTAATACCCCGTATTCTCATTACTCATTAATCAAGTGACTAACCATTTTATAATTGAAATCACCTTTTCAAAACATACATAACATACTTGGTTACTTAACGAAGTTTACAACTACATCGCCCGACATACAATTTACAACCCACATTTACTGTCTACGGAGCCTCTAAAGATACAACAGAATAATACAGTACTTGCTGTTAACAAGGCTCCGGCTATACCTTACACAAAACCAAAATAAGACTCCGGAGTAGAAGCGACATGAGCCACGAAGGACCCGGAGAGGAAAAGGGCTCACCAATACGGTTGATGGAAGATGAAGGAGTGCTACTGCCGGTTAACTGGGGTACCTGATATAGATCCACCTACAATCATAACACGAATGTAGCGCCCCCGGCAAAAAGGGACGTCAGTACATTTGAATTGTACTGGTATGTATAAACAAACTTTGCCCTAAGCAAACTCAAACCATACACGAGTAGCAAGTAATAATGGAATCAACAATCAAATACACATGAAAGAAAACAATCAAGCCAGACAAGTTTACAATCTCTCCGTATCCCCTTCAACATTTTTCACATGAAGGATTTCACAACTTTCTCAAATTTTCAGTTCAATAGTGATTTCGATCACTTTCCACCCTTATTACCTCGGCCACCCTTATTACCCCAACCCACGATTTATCATTTTGTGTTGCGGTACGTAACCCGATCCCACCGGACAACTACATTCCATTAACAACACAACAACAACAACAATTAACAAAGAATAACAACAATTCTCAAGAAACAACAACAACAATACCAAAGGGAAACAACAACAATTTACAAGAACTTTCATAGCCATCTATACCATTTCCATCGTATTCCACAACTCATATGCATATTATGTTACAACAGGAATTTTCCACGACAAACCATATATGTTACTACCTCAGCTGTTCCGATTCAAGCAATTTGCTATTTCCTTCCATCATTTGTTTCACAATGCTTACCACATAGCCCATTTACAATCACATACTTGGTTTATTGCCAATTACTTACACCATTATATCGAAAGAAAAAACCACAAACACTCAACCATACCAATCACAAGAATTGCACAGATCACGTAGGAATCACTTACCAAGCACTCGAACACCAAACAAGGTAATTTTACAAAGGTCAAAGTTAGTCATACATACCTGGAGCCGAATTCTCTTTTAGTTTCTACTTCCAACTTCACCAAAAAGCCTGGCAACATCAATCTAGTGCACAAATTAATATATATTTCTTAGAATCAAAGTTCACAATCACTACTCGAACACATTTAGGTTATCAACCCTCCTATACACAATTCTTTACTCCCACCCAATACTCTTACTAGATTTTAGGTTTTAATAGACATGCATGAGTGTTTCGACCCCTATTATCAAGAATAAATGCATGAGACTCCCCCCCCCCCCAAATCAAACTTGAATGTTAATGAAAAGGTTTCGGATTCTTACCTACAAGGATGGGGATGAAGACACTCACTCAAAATTTTTCCAACCCGGATCGTTTTTAAGAGATTAGTTTTGAAGAAGATGACTTCCTCTCTCAAGAATCCTCCTCCCTCTCTCCTATTTTGCTCAGTAAAGTTATTAAAAAGAGGGGTTAGGGTATTTTATTGAAAAGGGGGTCGAGTTTAAAATTTAGAAAATTTGGAGTCCGAGTCGGGTCTGCAGTCGCACTCTGCAATCGCAGATACAAAGTGCGGTCCGCATAATGGACCGCAAAATGTGTTCCAAAAAACTTTTCCCACTGTTTTAGTATGCAACGAAAATGCGGTCCGCATACATGATTTGCGGTCGCATAATGGACCGCATTTTTTACCTCAAATTGACTGAACCATTGACTCACTATGCGGTGCAAAATGCGGTCCGTATATCAGTTATGCGGTCGCATAATGGACCGCATCTTGACCTTAATTTTTAATCAACCACTGCCCTAGTATGTGGCAGGAATGCGGTCCGCATACTGGATCTGCGACCGCATTCCAGACCGCAGAATGGCACTTTTCTGGGAAACTTGATTTCTTTGATTTTTAAAAGCATTGATCAACATCAAAGGTCCGAACACATATTCGGAACTTGACACTACGAGCTACTAGGTTTTGACCACAAATTTTTACGGGGCCTTACACAAAAGATCAAGAAATGGAGACAGAGGCAATATTGAATAGTGATACTTTTATAAATTAAGATAAGAATTACCTATTGCATCAAATGACCAATATGGCGGACACTCACGTCCAGGATGCTTTTTGGATTGTGTCGGCTGTGATGTTGCCTGTACTTATGGATCCAATTGTGATGTGGCCTGAACTGAATGAGCCGGCTGTGCTGCAGCCCTAACTGACAGGGCCGGCTGTGATGTGGCCTGAACCGAATGAGCTGGCTGTGCTGCAGTCCGAACTAATAGGGCTGGCTGTGATGTTGTCCTAACTGATGTAGTCTAATGTGACGTGGCCTGGACTGAAGGTGTCGGTTGAAAAAATGATACCAACTGCGGCGTATCATCAAGATGTGAAGGGGTTGATTCAGTTGTGGATAAAGGTTGTGCTACATCTTGTGAAGTAGATGCTGGCTGAACTGACTTTTGCAAGTTCTGGTAACGCTTGGCCCTTGGCATATCTGGAATAAATAAAATAAATTGCATGAAACTATATACCAGAATGGTGAAAGATTGAACAATCTAATTGCAATGTTTCCTGTACAAAAGTCATACAATCACCATGCTAGTTGCTCTACAGAAGCAATGAGATTTGTAATTAAGCAATTATGAAGTACCTAATTAACATAATCATGTAGTATTAGAGCTACGACGAAATAATCAAATAATCTAATTACTTGCAATCTTGATCACACCTTGCAAGAGTTTCTATACTATAATGCTTTAAACTTGAAGAAACTAAGAGCTTACTGGAGGAATGTAAAAGATATACTCACCTTCAAAAAAGACAAGTTTTAAAATTGAAGAAAACACTTGCCACAAATGTAGAAAATTAACATCCATTACTTAGAAAATTATCTTTCTCACACATATAAAATAGCCTAATTCCTAGTCAGACATATGATCCTCTATTGCAACTTGGATATTCTTATAATTAATATCAAAAAATTATTCCAATTCTTGTTGTTGGTATGGCTCATTCTCGTAAATTTCTTCTTCATCATCTCCCATGTCAAACAAATCTCTTGGCTTTAGATGCACAGCAACACTCCATTCTTTATCAGTTTCATCATCAACATAGTAGACCATATTTGCTTGAGATGCTTCAATATAAGGATCATGTTCCTCGCGGTCACCCATGTGAATCAATCTAGAAAAAATGATACAATTAAATTTCCAAACATCTAGTTTGAACCCTCTATCCCGAGTAGTGTCAGTCCATTGGCATTTGAAGAGCACAACCATAAATCGTCCATAATAATTGAGCTCAATTATGTCTTCCAATTTCTCATAATAGGGCAACTCTGCTTGTGTTGCATTTCTATCATCATTAGATGCAATATAAGAGGTGTCAGAGGTAAGAAAAACTCCACTATTTTGAGTGTTCAATCCTTGTTCTCTAGACACAGTCCAAAACTTGAATCTATTAATGTTATATGCAGTAAACCTTCTTGCATCTGACATTGGACCTACTGCTAAAAACTCCAAATCAGTAGATATTGTATTTGCTATATCTGGATTCATGATCTGAACAAACAAAATTATTTCTATTAGATAATCTAAAATAATACAACTAATGCATAAACAGATATTGGCTATATTATTCACTCACTCGTTTTGAAAACCAATCAAGAAACTCTTTATTAACTCTTCTCTTTACCTCTGTTGCAGAAGCTCTTCGACCTCTTGAATTTCTTTAAATGTGATTCCTAAATTCACTACAGAGGAATCATCTATATTAATTTAATCATTTCACTTTAAAAAATTTGCTAAAAAATAAATTACAATAAACTTTCTTACTCAATAAATGGTTTCACTGCTGCACAATTAAGTAACACGTATCGATGAGCTTGAGTCTTCTCCAAAGGAGACAAGGGAACTATTGTGGAGCCTCCAATAGGTTTACCTTGATGAGGGAACAAAGATGATACTTCAGAAGACTTATTATGATTTAGCTCATCGTTTACACGTTTAGGCCTATTTATCCTTGACTCGATACCCTCAAAATAATGAGAACAGAGAGTCAGAGCTTCTTCAACAATATAACCTTCAGCAATGGTACCTTCTGGTTGTGCTTTGTTCCCTACACGAGACTTGAAATGACCTAACAATCTATAACAAAAATGAAATATTATTAGAACAAGCATTCAATTTGAATTAATACTAAAAGTTTGATCTAAAGAATGTTATGAAATAATAAATTTTTACCTTTCAACAAAATACATCCATCGATAATGTACTGGACCACCTTGTATCACTTCATCAACTAGATGGATAGTTAAATGAACCATGACAGTGAAGAAAGATGGAGGGAACAAAATCTCTAAGTGAGAAAGTGTGAGTACAATCCGATCTTGTAGCTTCTCTAGGTCAGATAGGCCCAAACTTTTCAAACACAGATTTCTAAAAAAGGAAGAAAGCTCTACCAAGACTGCAACAACCTCATTGGGAAGCATATTTCGAATTGCAACAAGCAACAATTGTTCCATGATGATGTGACAATCATGACTTTTTAATCCGAAGATCCTCTTCTGATCCAGATCAATACAATCAGAGGTATTACTTGAGTAACCATCCAGCACCGAAATATTCTTTAATGTTTTAAGGAAGACGACTCTCTTCCCTTTTGGAATTGCAAATGCAGCAAGGCGACAATTCTCCTTCTCATCTGGCCAAAGATCACGCCTTATACCCATATCTTGTAGATATTTTCGAGCCTTAACATGATCCTTTGATTTCTCTTTATCCATTAGCAAAGTGTATATAATATTGTCAAACACATTCTTCTCGATGTGCATGACGTCCAAATTATGGCGCAACGAGTTGAATTCCCAATATGGAAGATTGAAGAATATACTTTTTTTTTCTCCACTGCTGGGTTGCACCTTCCCCATCTTTTCCTTGTCTATTTCTTTTCTTTCTAGCATTCAACTCTACTGGCCTTCCAAATGTAACATCGATTTCTTTCACTTGTTGCAAAATATCTAACCCAGATAACTTCCTCGGCAGATTCCTCTCCTCCGCATCTCCCAAAAAACGATGCCTCATCAATCTAAATTTGTGATTTCTTGCCAAAAATCGACGATGACCAATAAAGCACCATTTTCTACTGTGAGGAAGTCGACAAGGTTCTGCATAAAAATTACAAGAAGGGCATGCGAAACCAGTATGTGTGATCCAACCTGATAAGATATCAATTCCAAAAAAATCACTGACTGTCCACATAAGAGCTGCTCGCATTTTGAACATTTCATTCTTCGATGAATCACAAGTTTCCACACCTTCATACCACAACTCATTCAACTCCTTAATAAGGGGTTGTAAGTATACATCTATATTATTACCCACCTGTATGTGGACCTGGAATGATCATTGAGAGGATGAAATTTGGTTTCTTCATGTACAACCAAGGTGGAAGATTGTATGGAACCAAAACCACAGGCCAAATACTATAATTAGTACTCATCGTTCTAAAAGGATTGAAACCATCACTAGCTAGGCCTAATCGAACATTTTGGGGATCAGAAGCAAATTCAGGAAAGATTGTATCAAACCTCTTCCATGCCTCACCATCTCTAGAATACCTCATTATTCCATCTTTGTTACTATCCTCCGCATGCCATCTCATATGCTCTACAGTCTTAGAACACATGAATAATCTCTGCAACCTTGGTTTTAGCGGAAAGTAACGCAAAATTTTTGCAGGATTTTTTTCCTTCTTCTTACTTGTAGCAGGCACGCGATGATTGTTTCCCCTCTCATTAGGTTTCCATCTAGAAATGTGACAATACTTGCATGATTCTTCATTAGCATCATCTCCCTAGTACAACATGCGGTCATTTGGACAAGCATCTATCTTTATATAATCAAGACAAAGCTTTTTGATGGTTTTCTTGGCCTCATAAAAAGAATCAGGGATACATGCAAAGTTAAATGCATCCCTCAATAGATCTAGTATCATAGTCATTCCCTTGTCACTTAGCCCAGCCAAACTCTTTATATGATACAACTTTAACAAAAACTCTAGCTTTGAGTACTTGGAACCTTCATACAATTCTTGACTTCCATCTCTAAGCAACTCAAAAAAGTCATAACTATTTGAAGCAGGCATATCATTTAACATTTCCTCTTCTCTCCCTACTTGTGATGAACCTACATCAATACCCTCATGACTTGAGCCTCGAAATGCTTCATTAATCAATAAGTCCACTGGATTTTCAGCAAGTAGTGTATCTTGAGTGACCTCTATGTTATTAAAGCTCTGCAACATATTTATTTCGCCATGAAAAACCCAAATGACATAATCTTGAGCGAATGTCTTGCAGATTACATGATCGAACACTATCACTCTAGTCAACCACTTCACAAAACCATATTTAGGACATGGACATTTTATTCTATCTTCTATAACTCCATTTTTAAATGCAAAATCTAAAAATTGATTCAAACTAAACAAATATTCATTTGTGTTCTTTGGCAATCGAATCCAAGATTTATCCATTGAAAAAGTATTTGAAAAGATATGAAACCTTTGAGAAGTGCAGCTAATGACCCAAAATCAGGTTAGTATGCCACCAGTAAGGACTCTTCTAATCAGGAGAGTTTGATATAACCTACAAGATTTTCACGAGGAAAAATAATTTAGTTCTTGTCAATTTTATAAGATCAGATACATACTTTACAATTTTATAAGCTAAATAAAAGGGAATGTAAAGTTAGCTAGTTATCTAGCATGAACAACAATGAGAACATATTCAGATGAATATATATTACTAAACTAAAAGTACTATAGGAAATATCAATGTGTTTCTTGGCTTTCTCCATTATTATCATTCAACAGATGGACCAATGCTAAGGGACTTTATAGAGAGGGGATGCAATGGTCTGAATGAGTTTATAACTAAATTTATTTCCATGTAAAATATGTTTCATCACAATATAAATTCAGATTTTTTCAGAAAAGATTATATGCCACAGATTGACCATTAACTTTATGGTCTGAATGAGTTTATAACTAAAACATTAATAAGTTAGTGCACTGATAATACATCTTTTCAAGTCGCCCGTCCGTAGAAATTCAACACAAGTGATTTTTATGTTGACACAACCATAAAATGAGTTTGACAACCTCAGAGGTATATGTTACAACCATTCAGTCCGCACTTCACAGAAGCCAAATATTTTGTTAAATTCTTCTATCACATTTTCCTCGATATATACCTATGAAAAACCTCATTCTCCAAACAGTTTAATCAGTACACATGACAAAGAAATATTGAATGCCAAGCTCTTGGAACAAGAATGTACAATGGAAACACTGGAACATTTTGGCAAAGCAAAACACTTCTGTTCATGAGCTAACAAGATTGAGGATGAAACAACTTAAACAATTGACATACGAATACAATTATGATGTGAAGAATGGGAAGTGCTCTTTGAAGGGTGCCTGGTACTATGTCATGGCCAAACATATTAGGGTGGTATTAGTATCTATGATACACATTCCCTGTAGGTGCAACCACTGCATAGATCAGCACAAAAACACATACAACAAGCATGGAAGAGGTAGAACAATAAAATTTAAAGATGGAAGATGCTACACTCTCAATGTGGATATCAGGATTATTATGACTCAATAAGCAATTCCCTTTGCATCCGCCACACCCTGAACATATTACAAACTACTATATTAAAAAACTAAAATGGCATGATTCTTCAATAGAGTTTAAATTTTATATATGAACAGTGTAAATTTTCTTACATCAGTTCGAGAACTGCATATTCGTAAACATCACCAACCAAATCGCAACTCCAGAAAAATAGTTTTCAAACACATAAAGCACATCTACAACAAAACCAATTTGAATATGGAAAGGAAAATAAATTAATATTCATAGCTTCTAATTATTTCTTTTCCATGTCACATATTTGTTGCAACTAACTGCAACTAGAGATATCTTTCTACATTATTTCTATACATCTTAAACTTTCAAATTATTTGAAGTCCTTTATATTCCTTTTTACTTTCTACTGCACATACAATATCTATATATTCAACACTATTGGCGTCTTCTGTACACAGCCTTACCAGTTCTACATGTCATGGAGCTATTGGCGATTGACCTGTTGTTACTTTTTATATCCTTTTGCTACATCCACCTCTAGGCCTCCATCCTCAAGGGGTGCACAATATGCAACCAAACTACTTAACTTCATCCCCTGTATTCTTTTGTTAGTCCTATGCAAACAACATGTGATAGCATTTGTATTTTGTTTCGAAAGAGCAAAAAATTCCCCTGAATGAATTATTTAATACTAAATACATTTTTCTTGGCTTTGATGTAATTCATGAGACAGTGTACACCATGTTTCCTCTCAGTTGTACATGTTATTCTCCAACTGCTCGGTTATAGTAAAAGAAAGTTATACTGTAGGTAAGTCTCTAAACCTCCATAGGTTTCATTAAAATCCAATGCTTTGAAGAATATCTCTGGATCTAGCTGTGAAAGAGGCACCAAAGTAAGTAGGTAAGGCAGAGGCCTGTTCGGACCTGATGGTAGTTTCAGCACTGTCAGCAGTTCAATGACAAAAGTAAAACATAAGTTAGACCTCATAAAGTGTGCTAAAAAGAAACTTATTACTGTGACCAAACCAGCTTGAAGAGATTAAATGAATTTAGTGAAATCTACAAGGGAAAAATGTAGCTATAGCATTTAGCTCAAAACAGTTTATGAAAGCGTAACAAAGAGAATAATTTTTAAGGCATTTCGTTTATAGGCTCCGTAAAGAGTAGCTTAAAATGATGCCATGCATAAAAAAAGGAAAAGGCATGATAAAATAAGCTCCAAGAGAACTCAGGGGCATAAAAGATGTGCTAATGATTCCTCTGATAATGAACACTCCTGCTCTACACCCTTTTGGCTTCCTGATACTGACATTCATTATCAAATTCTCTAGGAAAGCAAAAGTGGACAACCAACATCTCAATCACTCCCAAAGTCTTTCCCCTTTCTTTGTTTGTAGAAACTAGAAGCTAAAAGTTGTTGTCTGTAAATATTGGAAGAGACATTTCACACTTTGTGCTAATAAGCATTGTCTTATCGAGTACACTGTTGTAATCACTTTCTTATAAAAGAGCGTTCTAACCACACCATCCTTCCACCTTAGTTCCAAACTTCCCGCTTGAGAATGAAGGTAACTTTACATTGTTTTAATTGGTTAAATATGTTAATTACCTTCGATTGAAAGAGCTTGAGTAATGGTGAAGAACCAGCAGTGGAACATTTTAAACTAATTACAAATGATGAACAGTTATCAGGGTATCATGTCACAAGAAATACAAGTGCTTTCCAATAAATAGTGAACCAAAAAAAAGGAAGATTTTAAGCAAAATAATCATTCGCAACTATACTAACTGCAAACCAAGTTTCACTAACAAGAAAAGTCCTAAAATAGTACATGAACGTAGACTAGATGATTACTGAGCCAAGTCACTCACAGTCAGGCTATGTACAGTATAAAATAATTTTCAAACACATAAAGCACATCTACAGCAAAACCAATTTGAATCTGGAAAGGAAAAAAAATTAATATTCAACACTATGAAGAAAACTAAAAACTTGTTTATACTTTAGTTGTGCTCTTTAAACAGTACTAAAATAGTACCTTGAGACAATTGCGTCTTCTCTGCAGGAGTTCTAAAATACACATGCAAAAGGAAATATTTCAATTAAGACCCAAATCACAGAAATTAACCTACAAAATACCCAAAAACCTAAATTTTAGAACCTATAATACCTAATGTCAAAGGAGAAAGAGGACTTACATCTCAATTTCAACAAAGAGTGTTATATCCTTCTTCAAAATACACTGATTCTACAAAATTTCTGCTCCTTTCTGTTGAGAATCGAAAGCATAAATGCTACACTCATTAACAGAGAAAATATAGAGAAAGAAAGACACAAATATTTTCGAGCCTTAACAGAGAAAATCAGTAAAGGAAAACACAAATTAACAGAGAAAATAAACTTAAAACCCACATGCATGAGAAAGAAAGACAAAAAAGCAAAATCAAAGGACTGATAGAGATGATTTTTCTCTAATCACAATATTAGAGCTGATTTTGCTCTAATCACAATATGATTTTGCTACACGATTGAGAGCTTCGGATCTAAGGACTGATATGTGATGATGTTTTGAAGAAGTATTAGGCATGTGACTAATAAAAGTTTCTTTGGTTTGGTAGCCAGACTTGTTTTGGTTAGGTAGCCAACTTTGTTGAATTAGTTTTGGTTGGTAGCCAACCTTGTTGAATTTCTTTGGGTTGGTAGCCAACTTTGTTGAATTGTGAAAAGTGTGTGTAAATTGTCAAATATTGTAGGCTTTAGAGAGTGAAGCTTTGGCTATAAAAGGAGAGCTTCAATTCTCATTTCCACACACCAACAAAGAGAGAAAGAAAGAGTGAGGTTTCACAGACAGGGTATAAGAAATTAGTCTGTGAGAAAAATAGAGAGTGAGCGATATTGTAGTGAGGTGGGAATATCAAAAGAGGGTTATTTCTTTTGAGTGTTGTAGTGGTCTTTGGAGGATTTTACTCGGAACTACAAAGTGTAAAATTCCTTACTATAGTGATATCAGTTTCTCCTCTCGGGGCCGTGGTTTTTTCCCTTATTCAAAAGGGTTTTCCACGTAAAAATCTTGGTGTCATTGTTACTCTTTTATTTTTGTTAATTACCGTATCTCGGTGCTACATTATTATTCCGCTTTTATTACCGTGAATATTATTTCTGTGGGGGTTTATTCCCAACAACTGGTATCAGAGCACAGGTTCTGCTCGTTCACTAAAATACTATTCACTGTCGGTAGTACTATACTCGGTGAAAAACAAAAATGTCCGGAGTAAAGTACGAGGTAGCAAAATTCAACGGAGATAACGGTTTCTCAACATGGCAAAGAAGGATGAGGGATCTGCTCATCCAACAAGGATTACACAAGGTACTAGATGCTGATGCCAAAAAGCCTGATACCATGAAAGCTGAGGATTGGGCTGACTTGGATGAAAGAGCTGCTAGTGCAATCAGGTTGCACTTATCAGATGATGTAGTAAATAACATCATTGATGAAGTCACTGCACGTGGAATTTGGACAAGGTTGGAAAGCCTATACATGTCCAAAACACTGACAAATAAATTGTACCTGAAGAAGCAGTTATACGCCCTACACATGGGTGAAGGTATGAATTTTTTGTCACATTTAAATGTATTTAACGGACTAATCACACAGCTTGCCAACCTCGGAGTGAAAATCGAGGAAGAAGATAAAGCCATCTTGCTATTGAACTCGTTGCCATCTTCGTACGATAATTTGGCAACAACCATCCTGCACGGTAAGACTACTATTGAGTTGAAAGATGTTACATCGGCTCTTTTACTCAATGAGAAGATGAGAAAGAAGCCTGAAAATCAAGGACAAGTCTCATCACAGAAGGTAGAAGTAGGAGTTATCAAAGGAGTTCGAACAACTATGGTAGATCCGGAGCTCGTGGGAAGTCAAAGAACCGATCCAAATCAAGAGCCAGAAATTGCTACAACTGTGATCAACCAGGTCACTTCAAAAGAGATTGCCCAAATCCAAGGAAGGGCAAAGGAGAAACCAGTGGCCAGAAGAATGACGACAACACAGCCGCCATGGTGCAAAACAATGATAATGTTGTCCTCTTTATAAATGAGGAAGAGGAATGCATGCATCTGTCAGGTCCAGAGTCGGAATGGGTGGTTGACACAGCAGCATCTTACCACGCCACACCGGTAAGAGATCTTTTTTGCAGATATGTAGCAGGGGATTTCGGCACTGTGAGAATGGGTAACACAAGTTACTCAAAGATTGCGGGGATTGGTGACATCTGTATCAAGACAAATGTCGGATGCACATTGGTTCTAAAGGACGTGCGGCATGTACCTGATTTGCGGATGAACTTGATCTCAGGAATTGCTTTAGACCGAGATGGATACGAGAACTATTTTGCAAATCAAAAGTGGAGACTCACTAAGGGATCATTGGTGATTGCAAAGGGAGTTGCTCATGGCACGTTGTACAAGACAAATGCAGAAATATGCCAAGGTGAATTGAACGCGGCACAAGATGGGATTTCTGCAGATTTGTGGCACAAAAGAATGGGTCATATGAGCGAGAAGGGATTGCAGATTCTTGCCAAGAAATCACTTATTTCTTATGCCAAAGGTACAACAATAAAACCCTGTGACTACTGTTTATTTGGTAAGCAACATAGAGTCTCATTTCAGACATCGTCTGAAAGAAAATTGAATATACTTGATTTAGTATATTCTGATGTTTGTGGCCCAATGGAAATTGAATCAATGGGCGGTAACAAATATTTTGTTACTTTTATTGATGATGCTTCACGAAAATTATGGGTTTATATTTTGAAAACCAAAGATCAGGTGTTTCAAGTTTTCCAGAAGTTTCATGCTCTAGTAGAAAGGGAGACTGGTCGAAAGCTAAAACGTCTCCGAAGTGACAATGGAGGTGAGTACACTTCAAGGGAATTTGAAGAGTATTGTTCAAGTCATGGGATCAGACATGAAAAGACAGTTCCTGGAACCCCACAGCACAATGGCATAGCCGAGAGGATGAACCGCACCATTGTGGAGAAGGTGAGAAGCATGCTCAGAATGGCTAAACTGCCTAAGTCATTCTGGGGTGAAGCAGTTCAGACATCCTGTTACCTGATCAATAGGAGTCCATCAGTTCCGTTGGCGTTTGACATCCCAGAGAGAGTTTGGACCAACAAGGAGGTGTCCTACTCACATTTGAAGGTGTTCGGTTGCAGAGCTTTTGCACATATACCAAAAGAGCAGAGAACAAAGCTGGATGATAAATCTGTTCCCTGCATATTTATCGGATATGGAGATGAAGAGTTCGGGTACAGATTGTGGGATCCTGTAAAGAAGAAGGTCATCAGAAGCAGAGATGTAGTCTTCCGAGAAAGTGAAGTTGGAACTGCTGCTGATATGTCAGAAAAGGCGAAGAATGGTATAATTCCTAACCTTGTTACTATTCCTTCTACTTCTAACAATCCCACAAGTGCAGAAAGTACGACCGACGAGGTTGCCGAGCAGGGGGAGCAACCTGGTGAGGTTATTGAGCAGGGGGAGCAACTTGATGAAGGTGTCGAGGAAGTGGAGCACCCCACTCAGGAAGAAGAACAACCTCAACCTCTGAGGAGATCAGAGAGGCCAAGGGTAGAATCATGCAGGTACCCGTCCACAGAGTATGTTCTCATCAGTGATGAGGGGGAGCCAGAAAGTCTTAAGGAGGTGTTGTCCCATCCAGAAAAGAACCAGTGGATGAAAGCTATGCAAGAAGAGATGGAATCTCTACAGAAAAATGGCACGTACAAGCTGGTTGAACTTCCAAAGGGTAAAAGACCACTCAAATGCAAATGGGTCTTTAAACTCAAGAAAGATGGAAATGGCAAGCTGGTCAGATACAAAGCTCGATTGGTCGTTAAAGGCTTCGAACAAAAGAAAGGTATTGATTTTGACGAAATTTTCTCACCTGTTGTCAAAATGACTTCTATTCGAACTATTTTGAGCTTAGCAGCTAGCCTAGATCTTGAAGTGGAGCAGTTGGATGTGAAAACTGCATTTCTTCATGGAGATTTGGAAGAGGAGATTTATATGGAGCAGCCAGAAGGATTTGAAGTAGCTGGAAAGAAATACATGGTGTGCAAATTGAATAAGAGTCTTTATGGATTGAAGCAGGCACCAAGGCAGTGGTACATGAAGTTTGACTCATTCATGAAAAGTCAAACATACCTAAAGACCTATTCTGATCCATGTGTATACTTCAAAAGATTTTCTGAGAATAACTTTATTATATTATTGTTGTATGTGGATGACATGTTAATTGTAGGAAAAGACAAGGGGTTGATAGCAAAGTTGAAGGGAGATCTGTCCAAGTCATTTGATATGAAGGACTTGGGCCCTGCACAACAAATTCTAGGGATGAAGATAGTTCGAGAGAGAACACGTAGAAAGTTGTGGCTATCTCAGGAAAAGTACATTGAACGTGTACTAGAACGCTTCAACATGAAGAATGCTAAGCCAGTTAGCACACCTCTTGCTAGTCATCTAAAGTTGAGCAAAAAGATGTGTCCTACAACAGTGGAAGAGAAAGGGAACATGGCTAGAGTTCCTTATTCTTCAGCAGTCGGAAGCTTAATGTATGCAATGGTATGCACTAGACCTGATATTGCTCACGCAGTTGGTGTTGTCAGCAGGTTTCTTGAAAATCCAGGAAAAGAACATTGGGAAGCAGTCAAGTGGATACTCAGGTACCTGAGAGGTACCACGGGAGATTGTTTGTGCTTTGGAGGATCTGATCCAATCTTGAAGGGCTATACAGATGCCGATATGGCAGGTGACATTGACAACAGAAAATCTACTACTGGATATTTGTTTACATTTTCAGGGGGAGCTATATCATGGCAGTCTAAGTTGCAGAAGTGTGTTGCACTTTCAACAACTGAAGCAGAGTACATTGCCGCTACAGAAACTGGCAAGGAGATGATATGGCTCAAACGGTTCCTTCAAGAGCTTGGATTGCATCAGAAGGAGTATGCCACCTATTGTGACAGTCAAAGTGCAATAGACCTTAGCAAGAACTCTATGTACCATGCAAGGACCAAACACATTGACGTGAGATATCATTGGATTCGAGAAATGGTAGATGATGAATCTCTAAAAGTCTTGAAGATTTCTACAAGTGAGAATCCCGCAGATATGCTGACGAAGGTGGTACAAAGGAACAAGTTCGAGCTATGCAAAGAACTTGTCGGCATGCACTCAAATTAGAAGACAGTGCTACCTCCTCTAGATAAATGAGACTGGAGGGGGAGATTGATGATGTCCATCTCATTTGAAGAAGTATTAGGCATGTGCCTAATAAAAGTTTCTTTGGTTTGGTAGCCAACCTTGTTGACTTGTTTTGGTTAGGTAGCCAACTTTGTTGAATTAGTTTTGGTTGGTAGCCAACCTTGTTGAATTTCTTTGGGTTGGTAGCCAACTTTGTTGAATTGTGAAAAGTGTGTGTAAATTGTCAAATATTGTAGGCTTTAGAGAGTGAAGCTTTGGCTATAAAAGGAGAGCTTCAATTCTCATTTCCACACACCAACAAAGAGAGAAAGAAAGAGTGAGGTTTCACAGACAGGGTATAAGAAATTAGTCTGTGAGAAAAATAGAGAGTGAGCGATATTGTAGTGAGGTGGGAATATCAAAAGAGGGTTATTTCTTTTGAGTGTTGTAGTGGTCTTTGGAGGATTTTACTCGGAACTACAAAGTGTAAAATTCCTTACTATAGTGATATCAGTTTCTCCTCTCGGGGCCGTGGTTTTTTCCCTTATTCAAAAGGGTTTTCCACGTAAAAATCTTGATGTTATTGTTACTCTTTTATTTTTGTTAATTACCGTATCTCGGTGCTACATTATTATTCCGCTTTTATTACCGTGAATATTATTTCTGTGGGGGTTTATTCCCAACAATATGAACTTACATCCATTTTCTAGGTTGATAGCTTTGGAATTTTGCAAAATCAAAGGAGAGAGCAAAATCAAAAGAGGAATTTGGAATTTTGCAAGTGAAAAAATCGGAGCAATGGGCTGAAATTTTGTAAAGTTTGGGAATGAAATTAAAGAGGGTTTTTTAGGAGAGCTGAAAAGGTTTGGGAGGGAAAGGATTAAAAAACGAGAGAAATATTGGGGGCGCTATTTTTTTGTAAGGCTTGCAGAGGTTAGTGACTGCCGTAAATGTAATATATTTGCGGGGGGGGGGAGGGGGAGCCGCCACAAAAAAAAACCCCCGCAAATTAGGCGTTTTTTTGCAGTTCTTCCACAATAGGTGTCTAGACGCTCCCAGGTTATCCAAAATCCGATCCGGACATATGTCCAAGTCCAAAATCATCATACAAACCTGCTGGAATCTTCAAATCCCGATTCCGATGTCGTTTACTAAAAAATCAACCCTTAGTCAATTCTTCCAACTTAAAGCTTTTGAAATGAGAATTCTTTTTCCAAATCAACTCAGAACTCCACGAATTTCAATTCTGACTACGCGTACAAGTCATAATACTTGAAGTGAAGCTGCTCATGTCCTTAAACCGCTGAACGACACGCTAGAGCTCAAAACGACCGTTCGAGTTGTTACATTCTCTCCCACTTAAATTTACGTTCGTCCTCCAACGTGCTAAGAACTGCGCTGGAATCATCTGAAATCACTGTTAAACACCTCGTGCACTTACCCGTGCTACCATAACTTAGTTGAGCACATTAGCTCGAAGAAATCTGAAGATATTCTCTTTTATTCAAACAAATAAGCTTAGAACCCAGTTCCAACACCCGAAATTCTCTGCCAGGCCTGCTTCCAACATACGAATAATGTATCAATCACTACACGATGTACCATAACATGACTGCATGCCTTTGCTGAATTCTCACCATGCACCCCATCATTCACGGACCATAATAACATTCTCTGATCACAATACTGACATTTGTGGAATTTGATGCTCACAATGCACCTCATGACATATATAAATCTTGTCCCAACCTTTACAATATCTCTACGACGGAAGAGGTGTGTAGAAGTTCATAACCAACTATCGAGTCAACAATCGTTGAGTCTATACTGCTGACAAGAACCATTACCTCATCTTGAACCAAATAATGGTATTTGCTCTTTGATATACATCATATTATCCGATCGCATTGATCCTAGATCCAATAATATCGTCTCGCCCACTACGAGCTGCTCAGGCAGCAAGCCACCCCAGACATGACCAAAACGTCTCACATGATGCCACAATGTGCCAATAGGCTACCAACTCTAACGTGATACCTAAGGAAAATGAACTTTGGAATGGACTACTCATACCACGTAACTAATTAGACAACCGAAAGGTGTCATGAACCTTCCTCGGAAAATGGGAAACAAAATACACAAAATAGCATATAGAGGACTGTACTCAACATCACACTGTTATGGCGTGCAACCCGATCCAAACAACATACCCATGGCAGCGTGCCACCCGATCTACACATAAGATTCACATAAGGAGATACTTACCGAGCTAAATTGCTCATCACTACAAAATGAATATCAGCCACAAGCACGCTAAGTGCATAAAACAGCCCTGGGGAGACAGATAGCGCCATACGCTACAAAACTCAAGCACAACTGAGGTGCGATACATAATTTGAATTTCAAGAGCCATCCTGCTCACATAAAACTATAAGAAATTAAGCCGTTTCACAACTCACACGGCACAATATAGTATTACATGAAGTAGCCGATGACGAAACAACAACCAGCATCCGAATACTCCTTCATGAGGAGTGATATGCTGAAATGAACACATCTGGCCTGATATAGAGCCCATATTCATATCTAAATCCATTCACAGACCTCAAGCCAATTCTGATCGTACCGTACTAGGCTAATAACCTTTCAAGGGTTCATAATAACCCTTTTTCCTATAACATACAAGAACAACCATCATATCCGGAACAAACCCCCACAATCCACAACCAAATGAACCAAGCGCCCTCCAGGCATAAATTCTCAAATAAGCGATATTACCACATTTTTCATACTTGGTTTAAATCTTCAATCAATCAAGTGACTACATGTCACACTTATACAATCTTACCGTGGAATACACTCACACGACCTCACGCACCAGGTAACAAGTCTGCACACCCATACCAATGGCCATACAAATGTCGTAAAGCAAATCAAGAATCCATAATTAGGATGCAAAGCCTCTTACACAAACACTAATCTCAGGTGACACTAAAGATAATACCAGCTTACTCTAAACATCCAAATCCCTTTCCTGCTCATACGAGCTTGTGACATTATTGCCAACACCGAACCGCAAACTTGATCCTCACTTGCAAACTTCATACCGCTCACTGAACCTAGCACAGCAATATGCGATATTACGTGAATTTCACCATAATACCTGAACCACTAATAGAGTAAACACTTCATAAAATAGAAACCTTTTACTTAACTCATTCCAAGAGAACCATAGCAACACGCGAGTGAATTTTCATAGCCGTAGAACATGCAAATCCTCAAGTAGTGGTCTAAACTACCATAACCCTCCTGGGATCTGCCTACACCTAACATGCCATAATACTTGAATACTTTCAAATAAAATCAATTACGGCGGTTGTCAAACCTCGCACGTACCACCACAAATTATATGCATAAATTAATCACGCTGAAGGAACTGATCACTGCCATCATTTTGCCAATTCAACCATAGCGAACCAATCTAACTTCTTTTAATTCATCCTTAACTTTCCTTAGAGACAATAATAGCTCCATTACTTACATCACCAACCTAAATCCGCACTCATCTTGAGTGACCCCATTCCACGAGACCAGATTGTCTCCAAACCCATGAATCGTTTCCTGCCCTTGTTGATACCCAATTTTTCTCTAGGTAATTTTATACCCAAAATACTTCCAAAATAGCATATATGTGCATATATAAGCACACCCAAGAGTTTTGGCATTTTTAATGATTTTTAAACCAATTTATTGCCTATTTTAATACAATAAAATCCAATAATTATTCCCAAAATTATCATTTTTTTGGTGAATAACTCATTTTATTCTCACATTTGTACCAAAATATAATTAAGGTAATTTTTGCATATTTTTACAAATTTATTTGGCATTTTTAAAGCTAAATTGCATATAATTGTATTTATAGCCTATTTTGTGATTAATAGCACTTTATAATTATAAAATTAGTTCCAGTATTTTTAAGTTAATATTTATGTAATATTTGTTTTGTTAGTATTTTTAATTTATTTTTTAAACCATTATTACTTTTTATAAAATAAAAGGGGAAATATTGGCTATTTAAAATCTAGCCTCAATTTCATTTCAATTACAGCCCACTTTGCACCCCAATTCAACCCAATCCCAACCCCTAAATCAATTTAAACCCGGTTACCTGATCCAATCGCCCAAACCCACATGTTTTCTTTTAAAAAAATCTAAGTCGTTGATCATTTTTTATCAACGGCCCAAATCTCTTCTTTCCTTTTTAATTCCAAACGACCCCTAAACCCTACCCCATTCTTTCAGAAGCGCCGCCTCTAACTACTCTCTTCTCTCAAACGCTCTCGAGCTCTCTCAAAACCCTAATCGCTCTCTGCCACCTCCAACCCCAAATCCACCGGAATCCATGGATGTTCTAAACATGGACGACTTATTCTCACCCCCTACTGCTCTCACGTGCTTGATACCTGAAGGTTCGAGGCCAGACTTCAAGGGTCTTCACCCAGGCCTTCGTTGATTCGAGGTTCTCAGCCATCTCCGTCCTTGCTCCGGCGTGTCTTAGCCTTCTAAGCCTGGTTCCGACCTTATCAACTCCAGATTTGATCTTGTTTCTTCCAAGCCTTGCTCGTTTCTAGGGTTCTCATAAACCCTAGCATGTTCGAGGTTCTTTTCCATTTATTTGTTTGGATCTGTGCTCGATCTATGCTATATGTGATGTTTTAAATGTTTTCCTCAATTTTCCTTTTTAAAATATTTTGATTTCAAACTAGGGTTTCTGAGTCTGTTTGTTAAATATTTTGTTCGATTCATTTGTTTATCATCTCTAAGTTTTATTGGTGTTGAAAACCTAATTTTTGGAGATTTGTTTGAGTTTCTGAGTCTATCTGTTTGATTTACTTTGTTTGCACCTGTTTAGTGTTGAAAACCCTAATTTTGGGGGTTTATTTGAGATTCTGAGATTGTTTCTTTGTTTCACTTGTTTATCGGCTCGAAAATCTACTGGTTTCGAAAACCCTAGTTCCTTGGGGCCTATTCGAGTTCCTGAGTTTGTTTGTGCAACTCGTCTAATTGAAATTACTCAATCTGCTTCCTGTAAACTTCAGCGTCTCTTTTCTTTATGTGATTCAGCTTTGTTCTGAGTTCTTGCTATCTGTCAAACTCGACAATGTTTTCAAAAAGGTTTTCACCTAACTTTTGCATGCTTCTGATCTTTTCTCTATTACTAAGCCAATGAAATTTGATCTACGTGACTATCATGCTAATAATGTATGCTACCTTTTCTTGCCATAGCTTGGCCTCACATGTCTATTACTTGTGCACCTCATTTATATACTGAGTCCCTTCTGTGATTGATTTTCAAACTCGTGATTGATTTTCAAAACTTTTCCTTGTGCAGTTCTGACTTTTTTACTCGCCCATTAAGGGTTAATTGATTCTCCCTCTTTGTTTGGCCTTACCAGATCCTTTTCAAAAATAAGTACACTCCCGTATTTAGACTTAATCACTTACTATATGGTTTTACTGCTCCTTTTATGGCAACAATCATTCTGCTTACAAATTGATTTTCTTTCCTTATATTAATCTTGTTAGTGTCCGTTGAGCGGTAATCCCTTGATTAAAGGGAAAAACCCATGTTAATTGATTTTGACTGTGATTCTTTCCATGTTTGTGTTGAAACCGTATTTTTTACCTTGTTTTCAACTCGTTTTCAAAACTATAAATACCTGTACCTCTTCTATTTCAAGAAAAAAGGTTCGAACACGAACAAGTCATTACTTCTTCTCTCAAATACACTTAGATTTTCTTAAAAATATTCGAGTTCTCTGAATTCATAAGCTTAAAATTCTCTTCTCTGACTGTGGTTTGGTTGAAAGAATCCTGCTTTTCTTTGCTTGCTTCTTCTGCAACTGGTACGTTATCTTTGTTTAATTTCTGCCACTCCCCTATGTGTTTATTCTTCAGTTCATTCTTTGTTTGGCTTCCGTAATGTAATTTTTTGCAAGTTGGTTTGTTTCTTTGCTATGCTCCTACATGAATCCCTATCCCCCAATTCCTTTTGTATGTTGAGTCAGGGTTCAGAAACATGAAAACACTCGACATTGTTGTTCATGTATATGGACTGGACTCCCTGAGTCCTAAACTCTTTCAATTCCCATTCCCATTCCCCCTTTATATGTATCCTGAGCTTAAGACCTTGGCATGGCAGTGTCCTAATCACTGTCTAGACCATAGTCTAACCTTCAATAGGTCTGCGCTCTTATTTGTTGGCTGAACAAGCTTGGTCAGGGGTGTGTCAGCCTACCTCGTGGTTAGGCATGACCACCAGCCTGCTTGGCATTCTCTCTCCCCCTTTATTTCACTTGCACTCATTCTTAAAACTGAGGTTCTGCCCCTCTCTTGTGAGCCTTGCCTTGGGACCCCTGAGATCCCTCTAAACTTGGACACTTGAGGGTTGGCTCTTCCACACTACACTATAACTCATCCTCATTAATATCTTGGGTATAAGGACTGCTTGGGGTTCCTGAAACTCCTTGGATCTCTGAAACACCCTAGATAAGAGAAGGCTTTGGAAATCTTGATCTCGGAAGTGTTTCAATCTTATATTATTAGACATTAAGTCTGAATTAGGCTGCTCGAATGTAGCTGTTAATTTTTTATGTACTTTTAATTTCAATTTGTTCTACTGGGCTGTAATAATTTGTATAAACTCATGGGGATTTAGTGAAAAAAGGAAGGGGGTTACTTTTATGCACAAAGGGTAGAAAATATGCATATAGGATGTTGTTTCTAATTTGTGCAACTTCATACGTAGAAAGCATGCCTATAAGATTTAACTTCTGAATTCTGCAACTATGCATATAGATACCATGCCTATAGGGGTTTGCACCTCTGCATATAATATTGTCATTAGGCAAACAATTAGGTTTAATAATAAAAATGACACATGTATATATTATTGTTTATAGGGCTTCTATTAGTATTTGAAATGTATCACGTATAGAAAGCATACCTATAGGGATTTCGAACCAGCGTTGTCTCACTTGTTTAAAACAATATCGATTTTACTAAAAACAAATGACTTTTTTTCTGAACTTACTCGCATTAACTCTGGTAAACATTTTTTTTAAATCAGCCTAAAAGTCATTTCTTTGTACTTATCTGACAAATTTTTTCTGCAACTCAGTTCTTTTGTTTAAAATTTGGCAACTATTTTTCTAACCAGTCTGCATTATGAAACTCGTTTTAGTTGTTAAACCACGTTTATAACAATCCAGTACCCTTTTTTCTGAAACCTATTTCTTACTCTGTAATTTTCCTTTAAAATCAGCTTGTGTTTTAAAATCAGTAGTCTCATCCAACACATAGACAAAAAGGATTAACTAATCAACGGGATCAGTCATAAACAACTGCATTCGAGTAAGCCTAATGTAGACTTCATGTATAAAAAAATATGTGTTGAACCAGTCCGCTTATCGCTTTAATTTAATTTAAGACTAAACTAGTACGTGCAAGACATGCTAAACTCTATGGCTTTATCTGATTTTAGGAGGCTTATTTGAGCCCTACTTGCTTATTTGCTTTCCCCTTTACTTGAATTATGTGTTTTGATTGACGCCCTAGTATTTTTTTCCTTTGAAAAACTCTTAAAAGGCCTCAAACCCCTCTCCGTTTAGGACTAGTAGTCCAAATTCCTCCAGGACTGATAGGATTGGGACGGGTACTAGCATGCAATAAGTAACGAGACATTCTGTGCTTTAATACCTTAATGGGGTGGTAAGGGTAGATATGGATATGATGACCACGCAATAACACCACGTGTATAAACGGTTACTGGGTGTTGTGTGGGGTGATCCATATTGTTTTTAAACGTAGGACCCCTCTCCCTTTACCTGTTTATTTTTATTTCGAAAACTGCTTTTTCTCAAACTTCAGC
>MU789424.1:19675-33905 GCA_026770625.1 Nicotiana glauca
AGAATTGAGTGGGTCTAAAGGTAGCAGTTGTTAGGTTGACTCTCTGTGGATTCGACCCTGGGCGTAATACTCGGGTTTTATTTGCAACGTCCGCAGAATCCTATTTAGAGGATATACTTGGGCGTGATCAATGGCGTTGTCCAAATGCTGGTTTTCTTTAAATTATTATCAATTTTTCTCACTTATCTTTACGTTTATCAATTGGTATTAGGTAAAATCACATACCCTTAAAACTACATTTTAAGTTTAATTGTTATCTAATTTTTAGGATAAAAAGTGTGGCGCCTACCGTGGGGCTAAGGATAATAGTGATTGCCTAGTATTAATTCTTATAAAATACACTGCTTTTATGTGTGGTCTCGCAAGTGTCTTTGATTTTAGGAATCAACATGCCGAACTCTCAAGCAGTGCCCACTCACACAGATATCGGCCTTGATCTTCATGGCAAAAACGAGCACATAGTCTCCCCGGGAAATGGAGTACCTCTAATCGATCCTGACAGACCACGGGTTGTAGATCCAGTCGATGTCAATTCTCGTGTTGCCATTCATGGAAATTTAGGCGCCGACCCTGAAAATAATGTCCGCAGAGACATTCGGGCAGGCGATCATAATGCATAGAGGGTGAAGAAGGCGGGATTAGATTTCGAACGATATTTTAAATATTATAAACTCAGAAGGCTGCGATAGCACAACTCCAGAATCAGAATCGAGCACTGATCACGCCCAACTCTAGTCATAAAAAGGATAAACGGTCGTTGCAAATATAATCTGGTCTAAAAGTCCGGAGTCGAATCTCATAGAGAACTAAGGTTTAGCTACAGCTAAGTAATACAAGCCCAAATAATTTCCTAATTATAAAAGATTATAATGTTTATTTTTTATTCAATTAACTAACAAATACTAGAAAGCAATAAAACTATCAATTAACAAGGATAAGGGTTGGAGACAAGATTAAGGAGGTCTAGAGTTATGATTTCCCCAATTGTTGGAATCCTTCCCGCTATGTTCCCTACAATTTCGCCTAAGTATTCTCTACCGATCGTGAGTACTTTGGTTGTCGTAATTTTCTCTCGAGCAACTACCACAATTTACTAGATATATTCTCTCGAACTACACTAGCTGGCACTAATTCACCGCTCACTACGATCGCACCAAGATTTCGTTATCTCTAATCCCGCCTTTAAACCCTCTGTATTGATCTCTCATATACGTTAGGAGTGATGTTGTTCAACAACTACCTAAATATGTACTCTCTCTCGATCAGTACACACTAAATAGGCACATTCAATTGATGGTCATTCAATCAACAGCAACAAACACATAGTTGAACAAATAGATAAATTCAAAGGCTAAATTATATTAAAACATAACAAGATTCATCCAACAAAGGTTCTATCTAAACTATAGATAAAAAATTAGCTATTCATAAAAGTATATGAAAACACAATACTCAAATTCATAAACAACAATAAAAATATGAAGAAGAAGGGGAAAAACTCGTAGTTGAATCTTCCTCCTTGCTCCTAACGTGTTCTTGCCTCCAAGGGTATTGTCTAACCCTAAAGTAGTGTCTCCTCCCTCAAAGTGGTGTTTTAGGATGTATTTATTTGACCTAGGGTTGATGAGGGGCGGAATTCTTCAATCCAACTTCGGATGGGAGAGCTGGAATCTGTGTTTGCCTTTGTGTCTAGATGCAGACTTTGACGCGGATCCGCGTTTGCCTTCGCGTCTAGACACGGACTTTGACGTGGATCAAGCTTTTGAGATTCTTCCATTTTGCGAAGCGCTCCATGCCTTTGCTTTGCTTCGCTGTTCTGTGCCTTAGATTTTCTCCTTTTTTGCGTCCGACTTCGTGCCACGCACGAGAATAGACGAGCTCTCACTCCTTTAATTTCTTCTTGTGGTGTCGAATTGTCATATTTTGATCATTTATCATCCAAAATTGTTCCTACACATAAGAAACACATAATGAGTATATTTCACTTCGAAAATTATGTAATCTCCCGCGACAACAAGAATTAATATACAAATATACTCAAAAATATGCATTTTCACCATTTATCAAGCACCAAGTAGAATCTAACTCGACACATCATAGGAAGTTGTTCATAGATTAAAACTTGTACAGGAGAAATTGAACGATGATGGATTGGGGACTGACCTCGCCATCGTGAAAATGCTCGATGAGCTCACTAAACGGATTGAATCAGGAGAAAAGAAAATTGAAGCTAATGATTAAAAGGTAGAAACATACAACTCACGGGTTGATCATATACTGGGGGCACCCCCCAATTCTAAAGGGTTTAGATTCGAAGAAGTTCGTATGGAAGCCCTTCCCACCAAGTGCGGCTCTAAAACCCATTCCAAAGAAGTTTCGCATGCGAGAAATTCCCAAGTACAATGGGACCACTAATCCTATTGAGCATGTAACTTCTTATACATGTGCAAATAAAGGGAAATGACTCAGAAGATGATGAAATTTAATTTATTCTGTTGAAGAAGTTTGGAGAAACTTTATCGAATGGAGAACTTATCTGGTACCAAAATTTGCCGCCCAATACTATCAATTCCTTCGCCATGCTTGCCGATTCTTAAGGAAAGGCACATGCCAGAGCGATAAAGGTCGCGACTAAGAAGTCGGACCTCTTTAAAGTGGGACAAAAGGACACTGAAATGCTAAGGGAATACGTATCTCTGTTTTAGATGGAACCATGGAACTCATGGACCTACCCCCGATTACCGATGATTGGGTTGTCCGAGGATTCACTCAAGGTTCAAACGAGCGAAGTTCGGTAGCATCACATCAACTAAACCAGAATTTGATTGAATATCCAGCGGTGACCTGGACCGATGTACATAATCGATACTAGTCAAAGATCAAGGTCGGGATGATCAGTTGTAGCCCCTTCCGATTCCTCTTATCCAAATAGATCCGAAGGCAAGATTCAAAGAGATATCGACTGAGAGCCCCGATCAAACAGAGATCGGTACCAACCACACAATACAGATCGTAGAAACAATGGACAAGGACGTAACCCCATTCGAAATGATCGAAGGAATGATTCATATGTGTGCCATACATAGGATTTGAAGACTGAGGCTACTTCAACCAAAAAAAGGGCAACCCCTTATTCAGACCAAAACAAGTACCTCACCTCACTTAATAGTTCCTACGAGATGGAGATTATGGGGTCGGTCCATGGATTTTCCTTCCTTTTCTTTTACCGCATTTCGCTCAAAGTTTTGAAAAAAGATAGTGTATCAAGTTGTTCGCTAAGACCAACTCAATCCTCTTCCCAGAGATCTCAGTTCTTTGAAAAAGAGTTCTACTCACTTCATCCATCTCCTTTCGATCGAGTCACTTCGTCCCTTTAAGGGAGGTTTAGCCTAGCCTTTAGGTCCTATCGAGGTCAAAAATCCCGAGGGCTCATGAGTAAGAGTGGTTTCGATAAACATGTTGAGCCTAAAGAAGAGACACGCTTATCAGAGTAAAACTTCAGTGTCAATGCATCGGGTATTGTATTAGCCATTAGACGAATCAAGGATACTATGTGGCCCATATCCCTACATACCGATCCATCCCAAAGGAACCCTAATCAAATACGCAAATACCATAGAACCCATGGTCATAGAATCGAATACTGCAGGCAGTTAAGGGAGGAGATGGCTCGTTTATTCAATGAGGGTCACCTTCGAGAGTTCATGAGTGACCGAGCTAAAAATCACTTCAGAGACAAGGATGCAAACAGGAAAAATAAACAGGAAGAACAACTGCCCATGATCCATATGATCGTTAGTGGGGCGGATATTCCTCAAGGCCCGATATTCAAACGCACCAAAGTGAAAATCACAAGGGAGAAACTACCCAGGACTACTTACCAGAGGATACCTTGTCTTTCAACGATGAGGATGCAGAGGGGATCAAACAGCCTCACAATGACGCACTGGTAATATCTATCCTTATGAATAAAGTTCAAGTTAAATGTGTGTTAGTTGATCTAGGTAGCTAGGCAAACATTATCCGATCGAGGGTCATAGAGCAACTCAGCCTCCAGGATCAAATCGTTCCTGAAGCTCGGGTGCTCAACGGTTTCAACATGGCAAGTGAAACCACCAAAGGTGAAATCATGTTGCTAGTAAACGTGGTCGGAACTATCACGGAAACAAAGTTCTATGTAATTGATACAATGCACTGCTCGAAAGGCTTGGGTTCATAACATGAGGGCAGTACCTTCGACGCTCCATCAAGTATTGAAATTCCCCACATTAGAAGGAATCAAAATGGTGTACGGCGAACAACCCACCACCAAAGAGATTTTTTCAATCGACAAAGTAGTACCAGTATCAGAGCTTTATTAACAAAGGGAACGGAGTCAAAGGGAGAACAAGAAGTCAAATAGCAACCACAGGCGACGGCACCGGCCCCATCGAAGGAGCAGGAAATCTTCAATGAAAAAGATTATATGATACCTCGAACTTTCATAACCCCCGATGATTCTGATGCAACGAAGTCAACGGTCGAGGAGCTGGAATGACTTATACTGATCGAACAACTTCCCGATCGAAAGGCACGGGGTTAACTCCCGAGCTCATGAAAAAACTTGTTCAATTCCTTTTAAATAACATGGATGGTTTTGCTTAGTCCCATCTAGATATAACAGGGACCCCACCAGAGATCATAACACATCGATTGAACCTGGACCAAAAGTTCCCTGTAAAATAGAAGATAAGGCCCCAGTCTGAGGTAAAATATGCATTCATTAAGGATGAGGTAACTAAACTTCTCAAAATAGGATCCATCCGGGAAGTAAAATATCCCGAATGGTTAGCAAATGTAGTTGTAGTCCCCAAGAAGGGGAACAAATTTAGAACGTGCGTAGATTATAACGATTTAAACAAAGCATGTCCCAAAGACTCTTTTCCTCTACCGAATATCAATCGCATGATCAATGCCACGGCCGGCCACGAGATCCTTAGCTTTCTCGACGCCTATTCCGAGTACAATCAAATTCAAATGAACTCGTAGGATCAGGAAAAGATTTCCTTCATCACTAATTATGGCACCTATTGTTATAATGTAATGCCATTTGGGCTAAAAAAAATATTGGTGCTAATTACCAACACCTAGTAAATCGAATGTTTGAAGAACAAAAGGTAAATAAATGGAAGTATATATTGATGACATGCTTGTTAAATCCTTGCGCACAAAGGACCATTTGACACATTTGCAGGAAACTTTCAACATATTAAAAACATACAACATGAACCTCAATCCTGAGAAACATGCATTTGGGGTCAGTTCGGGCAAGTTCCTCGACTTTATGGTGTCATATTGGGGAATTGAGATCAACCCCGATAAAATAAAGGCGATCGAAGACATCATAGCCATGGATAGCGTTAAGGCCGTTCAAAGATTAATCGGGCGGATAGCCGCCTTAGGCCGGTTCATCTCAAGGTCTTCAAATCGAAATCACAAGTTATTGTCACTGCTAAAAAAAGAATAATTTCACTTGGACTCGGGAATGCCAACAAGCGATGGAAGAATTAAAGCGGTATCTTTAGATCCCACCATTGCTTCATGCTCCGAAAGTAGACGAGCGGCTCTACTTATATTTAGTAGTCTCGGAGGTCGCGGTACATGGTGTCCTAGTTCGAGAAGAGCAAGGTACGCAATTTCCTGTTTACTATGTTAGTCGAACTCTAGGTGAAGCCGAGACTCGGTACCCTCACTTAGAAAAATTAGCACTTGCTCTAACAAGCGCCTCTAGAAAATTAAAACTATATTTTCAGTGCCACCCAATTTGTGTGGTGACCACTTATCCTCTCCGTAATGTTCCGATCAAGCCCGAACTCTCAGGTTGATTGGCCGTCAAAATCAGTGGGTATGATATTGAGTATCAACCCCGAGCGACATTTAAGTATCAAATCTTAGCAGATTTCGTGGCCGACTTCATGCCAGCCCTCGTACCCGAGGTCGAAAGGGAACTTTTGATAAAAGCGAGTACGTCTTTGGGGTTGTAGACCCTTTTCAGAGATGGTGCTTCAAATGTGAAGGGGTCCGGTCTAGGCATAATTTTGAAGCTGCCCACAACAATATAATTAGACAATCTATCAAAACCTCCAAGTTAACTAACAATGAGGCTGAGTATGAGGCCATGATTGCAGGTCTCGAGCTGGCTAAAAGCCTGGGAGCTGAGGTCATCGAGGCCAGGTGTGATTCCCTACTTGTGGTTAACCAAGTCAACAAAACCTTCGAGTTTTAAGAAGATCGAATGCAGAGGTACTTGGACAAAATGCAGGTAACCTTACACTGGTTCAAAGAGTGGACTCTATAACATGTACATCGAGAGTAGAACAGTGAGGTTGATGCCCTTGCAAATTTGAGATCATCAGTAGAAGACGATGAAATTAGCTCGGGGATTGTCGTACAACTTTCAAAGTCAGTAGTCGAAGAAGGTCACACCGAAATAAACTCCACAAGCCTAACTTGGGATTGGAGGAACAAATATATAGAGTATCTAAAGAACTAGAATCTTTCATCGGACCCTAAGGAATCGAGGACTCTACGAATGAAAGCTGCACGATTAACGTTGCTCGAAGATAGAACGTTGTACAGAAGGATGTTCGATGGGCAGTTGGCATTATGTTTGGGTCTGAGAGACACTGACTACGTCATACGAGAAATTTATGAGGGTACTTAGGGGAACCATTTCGGTACCAGTTCATAAAGTCATCAGAGCAAGGTACTATTGGGTCAATATGGAAAAAAATACTAAGGAGTTCATTCGAAAATGTGACAAATGCCAAAGACATGCACTGATGATCCACCACTCCGGAGAATAACTTCATTCAGTCCAATCCTCATGGCCGTTCATCACCCGAGGCTCTTTTACTATCAACCTTGAACACTGGGGGGTATCACCCTCGGATGTTATGTTTTCAATGAAAATACTTCATGTCAATAGGGTCTCGATAGGTATATTTTGTCAAGGGCTAAACGGAAAATGAACCGTGCCCGTGTAGATTGCCCGAGCCCTAATGAAAAAACATGAACACATGAATGATCTATTGAAAGAAGTATTTTTTCCTTATTAGATGTTCAATGCCTTAGTGAAATTTCTACTTTACAATTTCATACTTATGATCTATTGCAGAAACTAGCTCAAGAATCGATCGCAACTAAAGCTCGAGCAACCCAAAATAGTTCAACAAATCATTAAAATTTAAATAACAATCTTCTTCAACTGAAATTTCCATAAAAGATATAAAGTCATAAAAGCCAAAATACGAAAATAAATCCCGACCTCGGGTGCCACTAAGTCATGAGCAAAACTACAATTGTTCTGAAACATAACAAGACCAAAATAGTCTAAAAGTAGCCAAAGTATACTATAAGGAAGATAAAGAAGGAGAAAGGCGGGACTACGATCGCCATTCAGCTACCTCACTATCTTCGGTGATAATCTGTGACTGGAAGAGTCAACAGCCGCTACCGTGACCTGAGATAGCTGGATCTGCACACGAGATGCATGAGGTAACGTGAGTACACCAATTTAGTAAGTAACAAGTCCAAACTATGGACTGATAGGTGGTGACAAACTAAACCTCAACAATTATGACATATTTAAATTGTACAATAAAGTAGCCATGCTGGGAATTCGATTATTGTACTCAACAATAAGGCAAAATACCAATTCGAACAACGTGAAGTATAAAGCTCAGCAAATCTCTACATGTCAATGCCAGAAATGTATGAAAATACACGTGTGCACCCAGTGTCAAGTGCTCAACCACTCGGCACCTCATATGGCCATTCGGCCCAGGAAAATTCATCCTGGAATATATACAACACTGACTTCAAGTCAATCGGTACCGAGGAACAAGGGTGATCCAACCCTGAGGAGAAATCCATCTCCAAGTATCAATAATTCGGATAAATCCATGTCCAGGAAAGTCCATCCCTCAATAATATCATCCGCGCTCACTGTGGATGTGTAGACCCCGGAGGGGCTCCTTTCAGCCCGAGAGCTATAACAAGCCAATGAAGGCATAATCAATAATCTGCTGTGGCGTACAGCCCGATCCCATAATTGTCACTTATATTCAGGCTCTCGGCCTCACTCAGTCATCACTCTACAGTCTAACACATGGGCTCACAATGCCATGAAACTAGCCCGAAACAATAATATGTTGTGCCAAATTACAACAACCAGACTGAGACATGATATGATATGCATGAACAAGACTAACTACAGAATACCAATGAAACTAATGAGATAACAGCAAAAAACGACCACTCGGGTCTCAGCAGTATCGGCGTGAAGCCCTAACATGGTAATTAGCAAGATTTATAGCTCATTAACTTAATCACATAATCACAACACATATATTAGCAAGAGAGAGTCACTAAGCGATGTCATCGAATGAACTAGGCCACAATTCTCACGGTGCACGCCTACACACCCGTCACTTGGCATTTGCATCAACTTAATATTTAATCATATAACACATTGTTCGAGGTTTCAAGTCCTCAAAACCAAGTTTGGAAACATTACTTACCTCAAACCAAACCAAATCCTACACCTCTTCGCCTTTGCCTCTAGAATTTGCCTTTAAATGTCTTGAAACAAACCAAAAGCAATACAATGCAATCAATATAGGCCAAGAAATCAATTCCAAACGAAACACTATCAATTCAAACCAAAATCCCGAAATCCACCCAACCTCCCCCTCCTATCCCACGTTTCGTATTCCGACAAAAATCACAAAACTAGAAAGCCCAATCACTCACGTGTCGACCCATATTAAATTCATCAAAATCCGACATCAAATGTCCATTCAATTTTCCCCAAATTTCCAATTTAGATGATAAAAATTAAGTTATAAACATGAAATTTAACCGAAATTAAGTGGAGAACACTAACTCCAATCACTTCTCTGAAAATCCCTTCAAAAATCGCCTTCTACCGAGCTCCCATTTCCATTTTATGTTATGAACTCGAAACTCTCGTTTTGAATCTTTAAAATATGCCCAGATACACCTTCACCGTGATCGCGGAACTACTCGCGTGATCGCAAAACAATGTTTTACCAACTTACGCGATCGCATCCTTACTCAGGCAATCGAATAGAACAAATCACCTCACCTCCTCATAGCTCGATACTTCTACGCGAACGCAGCATTGACAACGTGTTAGCAAAGCATCATCACACAAGCACGCGATCTCGTTCCAATCACTACGATCGCATAGCACAAACTCGCCTCTAATCCAAATAAGCCTACGCGATTGCGGCCTCCTCTTAGCGATCACGAAGAACAGTAAAACACCAGCAAAAATCTGCCATCTCCTTAAGTTCAAAATTGATCCATTAACCACTTGAAACTTACCGAGGCCCTCGATACCTCAACCAAGACTACCAACACATCCCATAACATCATTCAAACATATTCGAACCTTCGAACCACTCAAAACAATACCAAAATACCAAATTACACTTGGATTCAAGCTTAAGAACTTATAAGTTTTCAAATTTTACAAATGTGGACGAAACCTATCAAACCACCTCCGAATGACCTCAAATTTTATGCACACGTCACAAATGACACTACCAACCTACCCAACTTCCAAAATTCTATTCCGACCCCGATATCTAAATTTTCACTGCCGACCAAAAATTGCCAAAACTTTTCGCTAATTCAAGCCTAACTCTACCACGGACCTCCAAAAATCCCATTTTGGACGCGCTCCCAAGTCCAAAATAACCTAACATAGCTAACCTAATCATAAAAATCTAGATCCGAGATCGAAAACTAAGAAGTCAAAACTTGATCAAACTTTTCCAATTTAAAGCTTCAAGCTGAGAATTGTTCTTCCAACTCTATTCAGCCTGAAAACCAAAACCAATGATTTACATAAGCCGTAATATAGCATACGGGGCTAGTCATGCCCAAGAAATGGAAAGCAAAGTGTAAATGCTCACAGCGAACGGTCGGGTCGTTACACGTCCGAATTCCGTAACAAAAATAGGCCTTCTAATATTTTCACAAAATCGGTTAAAAGGGATACCCTCGCCAAAATTACAAAGGGTTTCGATAACATCAACCCTTAAAAACCTTAAGAGATACCAAATTTCTCAAACTCTCAAACAAACTTATGCTAAGGTATAAAAAAGTAAAGGATTTCGATAACACTAAACCTCGAAAATCCTAATAGGTACAAATTTTCCTCGTGCTAAGGCATAACAAATTTTTATAAGCTTTTTAAGCCGAAAAGGGGAAAAATCCACTCTTTTGACGCCATATCGGCCCAAATCAAGATCCTAAGGGCCATTATATTTTTAAGTTCGAAAATTCACCCTCACTCAACTAAAACCTAAGTATTTTTTTACTTCAAGTTCGAGCAAGAATTCACTCGAATATAAAGACTATATTAGTCTTACTTCAGTCAAGTTGCCTAAGTTTCGAATCCACAAACAAATTTTTGCAAGGCACTAAGTGAGTCTAAATACTCGCAAAATTCAAAGTTTATCAAAACTTTCACAAGGCAAAAGTCGAGATAAGAAAGGAAATGTTTCATATATGCAAAAGTATTTACAAAGACCACTCCGGGTCTTACACAAAAAATTCAAAAAAGAAAAAACTTAAATGCCTAATCTTCCTCGGGAGCCTCATCTTCATCCCATTCGCTCTCGGATCCACTTGAGCTCCCGAAATCATCATCATCAGAAGAGAGTAACGCTTTGGCATCGGCTTTGAGTACTTTCGCATTCTCGACATCGATAGTAAGGTCGGAGCCACGAGCATGAATCTTCTTGAGAGTCTCTCTTCGAGATTGGTATTTGGCATGCTCGACATCCTAGTATGATCGAGTCTTGGGGTGTTAGCCACCTCCTTTGCTCGAACTTGAGCAACTTCAACATCAGCTCGATAGATGGCCACGATTGCCTCAGCTGTAGTCCTTACTCTTTCTACCTGAGATGTGGCCATTGCAAGCTTAGTGGAATCGATCCTCGAGCTCCTCAATTTTTATGACTCGGGCCAAGCTTTCCTCCTTCATGCTTTGGAGTTGACATTCGGCCGAAGACATCTACGCTCAAGCAGTATCCTTCTCTGATGAAAGGCAATCTATAGTTTGATTCCACCCCAAAGTCTCTGCCTCTTTCATCTTGGCCTCATAGCGAAGTTGCTCGATCTTCTTGGCCTTTTGATGAACCTTCAGGATCACAGTGTTGGTCGCTAATACCGAATTGATATGTCAAGCATCCAAAGATTCACATTACCTACTCAATCAGTTTGGTCTGCTCTTTATGAGTTGTTGCCAATTCAACTCGAAGGTCCTTGATCTCCTCTTCTTTTTGCCTATTGAGAAGTTTGAGGGCATATCTCTCCTCTGTGAGCTTTTTGAGATCGGCCACACACTGGCTCAACTATACCCGGGATTCGAAAAATGCTTTTTGACGTAGTATCAAGGCCTATGAAAAAAGAAAAAAAGTCAGGCAAGAACAAATAAACACAAGCGCAATGTTAATGAAGGGAACTAAAGCTTATGTGGCCCAGAAGTCATTGAGCCTCATCGAAGATAATCGATGCGTCACCCAAGTCGGTAACATCTTTGACCCTTGTAAAGCAGCCTCGAAATAGGTCCTCCCCTTCGTGGGTCGTTCTCACGCCAGGGGTCTCCATGACTTGGGCCTCCTAAATTTACCCCTCAGAAAATGTGGGGAGGGAAGCGAATCACCAATATCAATTTCCCTAAGAAGACACTTGGAGCGTTTCTTTTTTTGAAGGGCCTCGGAACCGGCCCCTTCAAGCACATCCGCCGATTGTTCATCACGACGGGAGACAACTTCAGTCTCCGATGACTCAGGGACTTAGCTCGGACCATCTTCTAAGATCTCCTCAGTCCGAAGCTAAACCTCCTCGACCATCACCGGCTCAACTTTCTTTGGGGCTTCGACGCTCCCCCTCTTTAGAGCTACTGGCTCGAAGTAGGCATCTTTTTTTCCCTCTTATTCCCCCCTTAGTCGCTGAGCTACATCAGCAAGAAGGGCAGTGGTGTCTTTCATCGACTTACGAGCCTTGATCTTCTTAGTCTTCAGAGTATAGGAGGGAGAGACCGTTTTCCTTTTCTTCCCCCTCGATGTCTTCGGGACCGGGGGTGAAACCTCCTCCTCCCCGGATGCGGGCCTCATGACACCATCTTTACCGAGGCCTACATGAAAGGAAGTTAGTAAGTTTAAGAGGGAAACATTTTAAGGCCATCAGATACATAAAGGAAAAAGGCTTACCATGATTTTTGTCTTCCCATTGGCCCCTTGCTAAATCGTGCCATGAGCGCTCAGCGTACAAGGAGGTAGAAGCTAGGGTTCGAACCCAGCTCTCAAGGTTTGGAATCGCACCAAGAATCTAAGCAACCGCTATATCATAGAAAATGATGTCAGTAAAAGGATGTAAAGGAAACAAAACAGTAAATGAAAAGCAAGAGGAAAGATCGAACTTACGCTTCATGTTCCACTTCTCGAGAAATGGCATCTTCTGGGGCGGAATTAGGTCGGAGTCTTCACTCAGCAAAATCGACACGTCCACCCTTGGTCCTTGTCCTCGTCTACTCTCGAGAACAATACCTTGGTATCCCGACGCTGAAGCTTTATCAATCCACCTCGAAAAAGACGGGGTCTGTATAGTCTGATAAAGTGGTCGAGGGTGAAAGGTGTCCCTTCCTTTTTACTGGCAAAAAATTGGAATAGAAGGACAATCCGCTAGAAGGAAGGGTGGATCAGACCTAGGGTTATTTGGTACTGGCAGTGAAAGTCAAGGATGATGGGGTCGACAAGGCCCAACGTGAAAGGGTAAGTGCAAACACTTAGAAACCTATTCATGTGGTAGTGATATCTTCCTCAAGGGTCGAGGCTATCACCTCTTTCTTGTCCCAATTGCAGTCTTTCTTGACCCACTCAAGGCCACTCTCGGTTATCGAGCATATGTATCTCGACATTTGTTCACACTGGCTAGGTACGGAGGAGGTTTTCTCGACTTTGAACTCAAAAGTAAGATCATACCCACACCCACACCCCACACCCTTCGAAAACACACTCCTCAGGGTGCGGGTCTACCGGCATTTTATCGCTGGCCGGCCGCGACAAAGAGGCTTTTTCTTTTTGAGGAACAGTTTTTTATGTCTTCGCCATTTTTGTGTAAAGAAAAACAAAAGAGTATAAGGTTTGGTGTTTTGAGGAAGGGTTGGTAACGGAGCAGAACGGGAAGGCTTAAGAGATGTGAAAATCATTGAAGATTTGCAGATGGACTTGAAGTACTCAAAGAGATTTTGAAGATTAGTACAAGAAAAATCCAAAGTAAAATTTGAGGAAGTAAGAAGAAGGCACATTTAAGGATTCACGGTGACGATTCAAAGCCACTAGTGGCCAACCGCCAACTGACACTCATTATTGATTTTGGGAACTGTACCAACGGAACATTCCGTTCACTTACGTCACAAGGATGATGTCATTATGGATCGAGGTACAAAATCTGACGCTCAATTCGTTTCTTACATTACATTCCAAGAAACGAGGGGACTATCTGTATACGGTTAAAATCGATCCTACCCGATTATGCTATGATCGAGACAAATGAACTGCTTCGAGGGGTAGCCTCGTAATGAATCAGACTAGAGCACAAAGACGAGGGGTCGAGTCTGAGGATCAAGGTGTTTGTCTTGATCGAGGCCAACAACGACCAAGACCAAATGTGACAGACTTCGAGTAAAGCATATAACGGAAAAGGCGAGATATCCGTGACTGGTCGGAGATCATGGCGTAAATCACGGAACATATCAAATAAAGGGCAGTTATCTAGTTAATCATGGGATTTACTTCCGTTGTTAGAATTGTATCGTAAATAGGATTCTTCCACTATACAATGAGGTCCTAATCATCTTGTAAACACCTTACATTCACGCAGACCACAGTAATACAATATTCTCTCTTTAATTCGCATTTTTTGTTTACCAGCTTGTTGCATTTTAACTGTTCTAAGATAAATTGCTCGAGGGTATTCAAGTTCGAGGTCTCTATCCAAACGCTGGTTTGCTTTATATTATTATCAATTTCCATCACTTATCTTTACGCTTTACAATTGGTATAAGGTAAAATCACACACACACACACACACACACACACAGATATATATATATATATATATATATATATATATATATATATATATATAT
>MU789424.1:34491-68963 GCA_026770625.1 Nicotiana glauca
ATTACATTAATAAATATAGATATCTTATAATTAATTAACTATAATAAAAATGAAAATATAAATATATAAAAAAATAACTACCCATTCAAATTGGGTGGGAGTAGTTTCAAGTTGGAGTTTTTAAAAAAAAAATTTTTTAAAAACAAAAAAAAAAGCTATAAAAAACGAAAAAAAGAAAAGAAAAACTACCCATTCAAATTGGAAGTAGTTTCAAATGTGAGTTTTAAAATAAAAAACGAAATTAAAAAAATAATAAATTACCAATTGAAATTGGGGAGTAGTCTTAAGTTGGAGTTTTAAAATTATTTAAAAATTAAAAAGCAAAAATTTATATCTATATATAATAAAACGAGAGGCAAAAGCACATTATTAAGACAAGTGGCATAATCACAAAAAGCCAAGTGGCAATATTAAGACAAAATAAATTAACTTTTTAACTAAAAAAAACTTCTTAAATTTTGAATTAATTGGTTACTCTATTTGTAACGACCCGACCGGTCGTTTTGAGCCCTAGCGCTTCGTTCAGCAGTCTGAGTCCATGAATAGCTTCATTTCAGGTATTGTGACTTGTTCGCATGGTCGGAATTGGAATTCAAAAAGATCGGAGTTAAATTTTAATAAAAATTCTCATTTCAGAAGCTTAAAGTTGAAAGAATGAACTAGGATTAGATTTTTGAGTAAATGACCTCGACATCAGGATCTGAAGGTTCCAGCAGGTTCGTATGATGATATCGGACTTGGGCATATGCCCGGTTCGGGTTTTGGATAATTCGGGAGCATTTTGGTGCCTATTGTGGAAGTTAGCATTTTGGAAGAAATTTCTTAAGTTTGGCTTGAAGTGCATTTCAGCATTATCGATGTTCGTTTGGATTCCGAGACTGGGAGTAGCTCCGTACGGTGATTCTGGAGTTGGGAGCGCGATCGGAAGTGAATTCGGAGGCCCGTGGGTTATTTTGAAGCCATTTGGCTAAAGATAGAAATTTGAAGGTTTTTGAGAAATTTGACCGAAAGTGGACTTTTTGATATCGGGGTCGAAATCCGATTCCGAAAGTTGGAGTAAGTCCATAATGTCGAATATGACTTGTGTGCAAAATTTGAGGTCAGACAGACGTGATTTCATAGGTTTAAGCATCGGAAGTAGAAGTTGGAAGTTCTAAAGTTCATAAAGCTTGGATTGGAGGTTGATTCTTGATTTTAGCGTTGTTTGATGTGATTTGAGGCCTCGATCAAGTCCTTAATGTGTTTTGGGACAGGTTGGTGAGATTGCTCAGGGTCCTGGGGGCCTCGGGTTGTATCGCGCTCTTGTTTGATGCTTTAACGCTATTTATTTGGACATAAAAGGGGTACCATATTAAGCAAATTAGCTCCAAATTAAGTTTTTATTAAACCACTAGATCTGTATCGTAACTTTGGAGTCATAGCAAAAAGAATCGTCGAATTTGGAGATCGTACAAGGGAGTTATGCTCATTTTTGTGTTGAGAAAGTTCTGGTTGCTGTCATAACCGCAGAAGCGAAAATGTTCCGCGGAAGCGGAAATTTTCCTTAGAAGCGGGACTGCGGAAGAGAAAAATTTTCCGTGGAAGCGGAAATTGCTGGAAACGTAGAGATTTCTTTAAAAATCGAAGTTTAGCTCATTTTCACTTCATTTCTTCCATGGGAGCCGATGTTGGAACAATTTTGGAGTGCCATTTTCATTACCAAGCATGAGGTAAGTGATTTCTACTAGTATTATTAAAAGAAGAGGAATAAGCCCTCTCCTTAAGCCATGTGACAGCTTCAGAAAAAACCACATGGCATAACTAGTTATTAAATTAGTTATTTAGTTAATAATTAGTTATTGGTTATTCTTTTTGAATTTAAATATATCTAAAAAACAAAAATAATTAAAAAAGACTAACATATATATCTATATATTATTAAAAGGAGAGGAATAAGACCCTTCCTTAAGCCATGTGGCAGCTTCAGAAAAATCCACTTGGCATAATTAGTTATTTAGTTAATAATTAGTTATTGGTTATTCTTTTTGAATTTAAATATATCTAAAAACAAAAATAATTTTAAAAAAACTACTGTGACGACCCGGCCCGTCGTCACGTGAGTCACCGCCCCGTTTCCCCTATATTGTGTTTCTCTATGATTCATTATCGGTATTTGAGGTGATCGAATCGAATTGGATTGGTTTTACATGGAAATGAGACACTTAGTTTCTTAAAGGAAAGCTTGTTTTGGAAAAAAGTCAACCGGTAGTTGACTACTTAGTTATAGGGCTCGGATATGAATTCCGGTGTTTCGGTTAGATTCGAGGGATGATTTGTGACTTAGGAGTGCGATCGGAATTGAATTTGGAGGTCCGGTGTAGAATTAGGCTTGAATTGGCAAAGTTAGTATTTTGGTGAATTTCGGTTGGTAGGCGAGATTTTGATCCGAAGGTCGAAATGGAATTCCGAGAGTTGCAGCAGCTCCGTTAGGTGATTTTGGATGTGCGGGTAAAATTTCAGGTCATTTGGAGGTATTTTTGGTCGGGTTTTTTATCGAATGTGTGTTTCGGAAGTTTTGAAGAAACTCAGGCTTGAATTCGATGTGAATTGATGATTTTTGTATTGTTTGATGTGTTTTGATGATTGGAACAAGTTCGTATGATGTTTTGGGATATGTTGGTGCTTTTGGGTGAGGTCCAGGGGCCTTGGGTGAGTTTCGGATGGTCAAACGGACCAATTCTAGCTTGTTAAAGTTGCAGATTTTCTAGCTGAAGTGTTGCAGGTTTTTGCCCATCGTGTTCGTGTGAAAGGAGTCGCGAACGCGTAGAAGGAATTTGAGGGCCATGATTTTTTTCTTCGCGTTCGCGGTTGAGGCTTCGCGATCGCGTACAGTAAGGTGATCAAGCATCGTGTTCGCGTGAGGTTACTCGTGTTCGCGTATAAGGACTGGGGTTCAGAGGCGAAGTGTTCTTCGCGTTCGCGGTAATAGCTACGCGTTCGCGTAGGTTAGGGGCTCAGACCTTCGCGTTTGCGTGGGTGAAACCGCGTTCGCGAAGGGTAATTTTGGAAGTGGCAATTTTTGTTCATCGCGAACGGGAGAGGTCCCTCGCGTTCGCATAGAAGGAAATAGCTAGGCAAAAAGGGTTTTTATTAAACATTTCATCCGCGACCCAATCATTATTTTCCTCCATTGTTGACCACCTCAAGAGTTTTTTGGTAGAAATTGAAGAGGGTTTTGACGGGAATTGATCGGAGGTAGGTCTCGTGACCTAGAAACGCTATTTTATTGAAGAATCAACCTTTAATTCTTGGAAAATTGGGTGAAAAATTGAAGAACTAGGGCTTGGGTTTTGAAATAAAAATTTGGGATTTGAGGGGGTATTTGAACTCCGATTTTGGCAAATTTTATATGTACGGACTCGTGGCGAGACGAGGAATCCGGTAATGTAAATTTCGTAATTTTTTGAAAAGTGGACCCGGGGCTCGGGTTTTGCCAACTTCGTGATTTACAATATTTTTCGAGTTTTTTCGATTGGGTTATGTTTCCTTAGCCTATTGTGATGTATTCCTTGTGGTTCTGGCCAGATTCTATGCACGAGGAGGTTGATTTGCGAGGGAAAGGCATAGCGAGCTAGACTTGTGGCCGGCTTGAGGTGAGTAATTGATGTAAATGTTGCTCTGAGGGTTTGAAACCCCAGACTTTCACATCGTAATGCTATATTGAGGTGTGACACGCATTCTATGACGAGTGCGGGGTCGTTTACTGATGGGGATTGTGACTTGGTCCATCTCGAGTGTTATTTTCACTATATTGGCGATTGAGACGCATATCTTATCACTGTTACTATTGGGCTTATTGCCGTGTTTGGGGCCTTGTGCCGACCTATAGAATCCTTAGGGGATTTCTTTGGTTTCCCTCGCTTGTTTGCATAAATTATACTCTCAGTCATGCTTTTGACTATTGAAATAAAATAAGAATTGTATTTCTAATCATGAATATTAAATGAAAAGGATATGAGGGCTGAGATCCCTTTAGTGTGTCATGCCTGAGTGGTTGTGAACTTATTTGACTGAGATGGGTCGAGGACCCGATAGAGAGGATGATTTTCCTTGATATGGATCAGGGTGCACGCCGCAGCGATGATATATTTATATTGAGGCCGAGAGCATGTTTGATGCCACGAGATGGCTGGTATTGCGTTTCGGCTATAGGAGCTCCTCCGGAGTCTGTACACACCCCCAGTGAGCGTCGTTGACGTTAAATATGTGGAGCGGGCTGCACACCGCAGCGGGTACTAGAGTGTACCGGTATATGAGTTGCATCTTATCATGCAATATTTCCTTAAATGTATTATTGTTTTACATGTTTATACGGATACTGATTTCGAACTGTTGGATATAGGTTACCTTGTGCATTTACTGTGTTTTCTTACTTTCATACTGTATTTATGTTTATTACTCACTGGGTCAGAATACTCACTTTACTCCCTGCACCTTACGTGCAGATCCAAGTTCTTCTCAGGCAGAGTAGATCCAGTCTTGGACGAGCAGATTTAGTTCTTCGGGAGCATCGAGGTAGCTGCACTGCGTCCGCAGCCTTAGATTTCTCCCCTCTATCCCTATCTTTTGTTTTCCCTCTTATCGGATTTTAGACAGACTTTGTAGTAGGATGTCATTCCTCATGTAGAGGCTCATGTTCGTGACACCGGGTCCATGGTTGGGCTGTATTTGGTATTTTATTAAACCTCCGCATTTTATCAGTATTTTCTTGACCTTGTCTTAAAAATGGTTTTGGCAATTCATTGTGTTAATTATCTAATTCTGGTCATCAATTGGGTTAAGTATTGGAAATGGTCGGGCTTGCCTAGTAGTGTGTTGATCGCCATCATGACTGGGTTGGGTTCGTGACAACTACCATATCTATATCTATATATTATGAAAAGGAGAGGAAAAAGCACTCTCCTTAAGCCATGTGGCAGCTTCAGAAAAAGCCACATGGCATAATTAGTTATTTATCTAATAATTAGTTATTGGCTATTCTTTTTTAATTTAAATATATCTAAAAAACAAAAATAATTAAAAAAACTATCATATATATATATATATATATATATATATATATTAAACGGTTACTTTAATTACATTAATAAATATAAATATCTTATAATTAATTAACTATAATAAAAAAATAATTACACATTCAAATTGGGTGGGAGTAGTTTCAAGTTGGAGTTTTTAAATTTTATTTTTTTTAAAAAGCAAAAAAAAGGCTATAAAAAACGAAAAAAGAGAAGAAAAACTACCCATTCAAATCGGGAGTAGTTTCAAATGTGAGTTTTAAAATAAAAAATGAAATTAAAAAATAATAAATTACCAAATTCAAATTGGGGAGTAGTCTTAAGTTGGAGTTTTAAAATTATTTGAAAATTAAAAAGCAAAAATATATATATATATTATTAAAAGAAGAGAAATAATCACTCTCCTTAAGCCATGTGGCAACTTCAGAAAAAGCCACATGGCATAATTAGTTATTTAGTTAATAATTAGTTATTGGCTATTCTTTTTGAATTTAAATATATTTAAGAAAACAAAAATAATTATAAAAAAAACTATCATATATATCTATATATCTATAAAATGAGAGGAATAAGCCCTCTCCTTAAGCCATGTGGCAGCTTCAGAAAAAGCCACGTGGCATAATTAGTTATTGAATTCGTTATTTAGCTAATAATTAGTTATTGGTTATAATTTTTAAATTTAAATATATCTAAAAACAAAAATAATTTAAAAAACTACCATATATATATATATATATAATAATTTATTAACTATAATAAAAATGAACGTATAAATATATAAAAAAAAAAATAACTACCCATTCAAATTTGGTGGGAGTAGTTTCAAGTTGGAGTTTTTAATTTTTTTTTTTTAAAAGCAAAAAAAAGGTATAAAAAACGAAAAAAAGAGACGAAAAACTACCCATTCAAATCGGGAGCAGTTTCAAATGTGAGTTTTAAAATAAAAAAATCAAATTAAAAAAATAATAACTTACCAATTCAAATTGGAGAGTCGCCTTAAGTTGGAGTTTTAAAATTATTTGAAAATTAAAAAGAAAAAATAAAGAAATAAATAAAACGTCAGAGATAAATATTAAATAACGTACTATGCTAATGAAACTTTCTATTAACAATGTAGTAGTATTAAATACTGGAAGATATAATAAAGAAAAATATATAACAAAAAAGTTATTCGATGCGCTGCTTGTATAAGTCCTGTTAGTTTAACAAAGATTTTATTCACTAAAAATTAGATAATTATTAAGAACAACAGAATCTATATATTACTAAAAGGATAGAAAAAAGCCCTTTCCTTAAGCCAAGTGGCAGCCTAAGAAAAAGTCACATGACATAATTAGTTACTAAATTAGTTATTTAGTTAATAATTAGTTATTGGTTATTCTTTTTGAATATAAATATATATAAATAATAATAATAATAATAATAACAACAACAACAACATACAAAACTACCGTATATATGAATATAAATATATATATTAATTGGTTACTTTATTTGAATTAATAAATATAGAGATTTTATAATTAACTATATATAAAACAAAAATATAAATATATAAAAAAAAATAACTACCCATTCAAATTGGGTGGGAGTAGTTTCAAGTTGGAGTTTTTAAATTATTTTAAAATAAAAAAGCAAAAAAAAAATCTATAAAAAGCGAAAAAAAGAGAAGAAAAACTACTCATTCAAATCGGGAAGTAGTTTCAAGTTGGAGTTTTAAAATAAAAATAGATATCTTACAATTAACTATAATAAAAAATAAAATATAAATATATAAACAAATAACTACCCGTTCAAATTGGGTGGGAGTAGTTTCAAGTTGCAGTTTTTAAATTATTTTAAAATAAAAAAGCAAAAAAAAAAGTTATAGAAAACGAAAAACGGAGAAGAAAAACTACCCATTCAAATCGGGGAGTAGTTTCAAGTTGGAGTTTTAAAATAATTTTAACATAAAAAACAAAATTAAAAAAAATAGTAAATTACCAATTCAAATTGGGGAATAGTTTTAAGTTGGAGTTTTAAAATTATTTAAAAATAAAAAAACGAAAATAAAGAAATAAAAAAATAACTTCAGAGAAAAATATTAAATAACGTAATATGCTAATGCAACTTTCTATTAACAATGTAATAGTATTAAATATTGAAAGATATAATAAAGAAAAATACATAATAAAAACGTTGCGCTGCCTGTATAAGTCTCATTAGTTTAACATAGGTTTTATTCACTAAAATTTAGATAATATTATTAAGAACAACAAAATAAACTTTAAAATAAAAAATATTTCAATAGTAATAAATTATATATCTTCTCATATATTACAAAAAGAAAGCGAATACTAAATATTGTTTAATATAATAAAAAAAAACAGAACAAAAAAGTTATTCACTGACTATATAAGTATCTTTGATTTAATAGAGATTTCATTACTGAGTATATCGTATTGACAAACAAGATGACAATTGAATTTTATTAAAGCAATACGATCTAATAGGATCAAACAAGTCTGATTATAATTTAATTTAATTAACATTGATCGCGCATCGTGCGGGTACGACTACTAGTTTTCTTAAAACCACACTATAAGTTTAATTGTTATCGAATTTTTGGGTAAACAATAACCTATTCTATTTGCTAAAAAAATTGATTGGCATAAAAAAACCTTTATAGCACATATAAGTATATAACTATCTATTCCTGTTTTTATTTGGTTCCATTTTCTGTCCTTGTCCTTTTCAACTCGGTGACACTACCACTCGGAAACGAGTCGGCTCGTAGAATTAACGCCCATTTTGACCATTGACTCCTTCAACTTGGCTGTCATTCAAAAATCATTTACAACTGAATAGAAAAATATTTGTGGCTTAGTGTAACATGCCATCATGCTACATGATGGATGTGTATCGAAATCTATCTCTCTATCTACTATTTTAATTCTTTTGCTAATCCAAAAACGTCATCAATGAAGTGTAGCAGTAATGTCACAGTTGAAAAATCATGTACCTCTTTTCATAGGAAAAACATCTCCTAACGGTTAAGTTAATAAAAATCTCATGATAATGATAATTCTCTGCTTTATGACCTACTTTTTTTAATTGAGCTAGGTATAAAGTTTATTTTCTTCATATGACGTGTTTCAATATTTGATTAAGATGTTATATTACGATGCTCCAGACCTCTAGTGTCCTGGATGTGCAGGAGTGTTAAAATATCGCACATTAGGTGGTAGAAGGAGGTTTACTTATATGTTATTGAAAATTTTCAGCGTCGTAGATTTGAATTAAATTAAATGTCAATTTTGTTCGCATGATATTATTATTTCGTTGATTTTTTTCCTTTTGTCGTAACTATATGAAAGAAGAACCAGGACTGCATCTAACAAATAATTGATTACAAGAAGTTGAGGGAATATTATCGAATTCGAAGGTGTCATTTAACTTTATCGAGTCATCCAATTGCCAAATTACGTAATTTAAATAAAAACCACATGCTTATGGTCGGTCCAAAGAAAGACCACTTGTCACCTAGAATTCAATTGCGGGTCGGCCGAATTTACTATATTTTGGCCCAAATTTTATATTTATTTTAAATTTATTAAATATTTATAAATTATCGGTTGACCCCGATAATTTGGAAGAACTAGAATTGCGAGCTCATAAACTTCAATTTTGACTCGTCTCTGCTTGTCACCTTGATAACATTGGACTTGTACGTACATTTCACATATTCAGACACAATTACTCATGTGGTAGCCTGATGCACTAAGCTCCCGCTATGCACGAGGTCCGGGGAAGGGCCGGACCACAAAAGTTTATTGTACGCAAACTTACCCTGCATTTCTGCAAGAGAATGTCTCCTCGGCTCGAACTCGTGACATCTCCTGGTCATATGACTACAACTTTATCAGTTATGTCAAAACATAATTATCCATCTAAATCATAATAATCCAGTCACTCATAATATAGGAAAAAATGTCCTCTTCTTTTATGTTTTAGTCATGGTTTACGTATGAATTACGAAGAAACTTTGATTTCACATGTCAAATGTCTTATTCATCAATTGAGGTACCAATGGAAACTTCCTTAGTTCCCCTGAATTTTATTGCCATTTGGGTACATTTGTTCAAATTTCAATCTGGAAGCTGAGATTGACATCTTATTTTGTGTTTATTAAAGAAATTTCAAGAGAGAGATGGATAGATAATGAAATAAAAATAAATAAAAAGTAAAATGAGGCAGCCATGTAACGACGTCATGGGATTTTAAAATAGACCCCATGAAAATGAAAGTTGTTTGCCTATCCCCCGGACATATTTAGCCTTCACCATCGAATAAGATCGCACTTATTCCTTTTTTCTATTAGTTTTAAATTATATTTGACTTTGCTTTTATACTTCAGTTTATTTGGCCAAAAATGACTTCTTTTCAATCGGCGATTAATAATTTTCGGAAATATTATGAGTGACGAATTAGTAATATTAGCGTAGTTGAATCATCACTAGGGGTGTTCATATAAATCCGAAAGCGAACCAAATCGAAAACCGAACCAAATCGACCGAAAAAAATGATATTTTTTTAGGAGGAACTGAAGTTTGTAGAAGATGAGAAAGGAAGAAGAAGAAGTCTGAAATGAAGCTCCATATTATTCTTACATAGAGAAAATGAAAATGAAGCGTAAAATACAATTGTTGAGTCTCATCCTATTTATACACAATTAACTAACTTCTAACAACTACAACTAACTCTAATACATTCATACTAATTGCACTTTGTATAAATAGTTGGGACCCATATTATTTAACACTCTCCCTCAAGCTGAGGGATGAAATATATCTTTCATGCCCAGCTTGCTTAAGAGATACTGGATGAAATATATCTTTCATGCCCGGCTTGCTTAAGAGATACTCATGTTGTAGCTGGCATAGTATCATAGTTAACAGGTTAGCTAGTTGTTCTGTTGTTCTGATGTATTGTGTCTGAATTAAGCCTTTTACAATCTTCTCTCTCACAAAATGACAATCAATATCAGTGTGTTTGGTTCTTTCATGAAATATGGTATGAACAGCAATTTGTTTAGCAGCTTTACTATCACAATGAAGTTGTATAGGCTGCTCTATGTCTGTTCTCAATTCTTTGAAGAGTCCTGTTAGCCATACCACCTCTGCTATATTAGAAGCCATACTCCTAAATTCAGCTTCAGCAAAGCTCTTAGACACAGTTCCTTATTTTTTGGACTTCCAAGAAATCAGTGTTTTGCCAAACTTCACTGCACACCCAGTCAATGATCTCCTAGTCTCCACACAAGCACCCAATCATAGTCGCAATATGCAACTAACTGCTTGCAAGCTTTTGCAGGCATGTACAGTCCAAGCCCAGGTGCAGTCTTGATATCTATCACTGCTCTTAAAGCAGCTTCCATATGAGACAACTTAGGTGCATACATGTATTGGCGGAGTACTTGAACCACAAAGGCAATGTCATGCCTTGTCATGGTCAAGTACAACAACATGCTAACTAGCCTCTGATAACTGCATTTTTCTTCAAGTTCCTTGTCCTCAGTAGTATTTTCATTTGGTATTTTTTTTGTCAAACCCAATGGATGTGATCTTATAGTTGAATTCAAGAGGTGTAATTGTTGGCATTCATCTTGCTAGGCCAAGCTCTGATACAAGCTCAAGAGAATACATCCTTTGGCGCATTACTATTCCTAATTGAAATCTAGAGAACTCAATGCCAAGAAAGTATTTGAGTTCACCAAGGTCTTTTATTTTAAACCTCTCTTGCAACTTTTTCCTGGCCTGTTTGATTAGTGTTAGATCACTTCCAGTTACTAGGAGATCATCTACATAAACTAGAATGACAATCAGGTATGAGTCTATTTATTGTGTAAAGAGTGAGTAATCATAGTGAGATTGAACAAAGCCCATATCAACCAAATCTTCAGTTAATTTTATATTCCATTGTCTAGGAACTTGTTTCAAACCATACAAAGACTTATGAAGTTTGCATAGCTGCTGACACTCCCCCTGGCTTGAAAAGCCATTAGGAACATGCATGTAAACTTCCTCTACAAGATCTCCTTGAGAAAAAATATTATGGACATCCATCTGAAACACATACCAACAAGAAGCAGTAGCTAAGGCAACTATAGCTCTGGCAGTGACCATTTTAGCTATTGGAGAAAAGGTTTCTGTATAATCCAAACTTTCCTATTAACTGTAGCCTTTGGCTACCAGTCTTGATTTGTACCTTTCCACTTCACCACCGGATTTGTACTTGACTTTAAAAACCCATTTGCCTCTTATAGGAACCTTCCCAGGAGACAAAGGAATAATGGACCAAGTGTTGTTTTCTTCAAGAGCAATAATCTCAGCCTTCATAGCCTCATTCCACTTGAGGTCTTGGCTAGCTTCAACAAAGGACTTAGGCTCCACAATGGCTGAGAAAGCAGTCAAAGAAGATCTGTAACTAGGTGACAGTTTACCATATGCCACATGATTGGTCATAGGATAGGAGCAGACTGAATTCTTTGATGGAACTACATAGTAATCTAGCCACACAGATGTTTTAGTTAATCTTGAAGATTTCCTGGTTGGTATAGAAGGAGCAGAAGATTCACAAGTTGATATAGGAGAAGGCATTGGTGAGGGCAAATGAGAGAGAGAGAGAGATAGAGAGAGAGAGAGAGAGAGAGAGCAGCATTGTTGAGAATAGGAGATCTTGCTGGGGAGGGAGAAGTATTAGGAATAACTGTTGACTGAGTAGGTTGTTCCACAAGCTCCATCACAAGAAACAAAGGTGATGCACCTGAGGACATGTGCTTGAATGGGAACACTTCTTCCTTGAAGACAGTGTCCCTGCTAACAAGAAACCTTTTGAAGCATAGATCATAGAGAATGTAACCCTTTTGTGGTGAAGAGTATCCCGTGTGCACAACAAAAATTGCTTTGGGACAGAATTTATCACATGTTCTCTCCTGAGTAGCATAACACAAACTTCCAAAAAGACCCTCATATGTTGTAAGGAATGGCTCTTTTGGAAGAGTTTGTCAAAGGGATATTTGCCTTATAGCACAGTAGTAGGCAATCTATTTAGGAGGTAAATTGCAGTAGAGACACACTCTCCCCAGAACCTAAGAAGCAAGTGATCTTGGAATCAGAGAGCTCTGGCCATATCCAAGATTGACCTGTGTTTCCTTTCAACAGTTCCATTCTGTTGAGGAGTAAATATACAGGAGGTTTGATGCAATATCCCATGATTCTTCAATAAGGTTTGTAATTGATGGTTAAGGAATTATGTACCATTGTACGTTTTTAAGCATTTAAGCTTGCTATCAAACTGTGTATTTATTAGTGCTTCAAAGCTTTTTAATACTTCAACAGTATCAGATTTGGAATGAAGTAAGAATAGCCAAGTATATTTTGAGTAATCATCTACTAGAGTTAAAAAATACCTTTTTCCATCATGAGTAGGTACTCTATAAGGCTCCCAAACATCACCATGAACCATATCAAAAGCAGATTTAGAGTAAGAAAAGCTAACAGGAAACAGTAGTCTTGATTGCTTGGCAACAGGACACACAGTACAATGATGTTGTTTAAAATTCAAGTCATGCAAAGATTTTACATACCTCAAAACTTTCAAAGGAGCATCACCTAACCTCTGATGCCAATAGGAGAATACAGGATATTACATATTCTCTGCTAGGTTATTACCTTTATTAATGTCATCTGATATGATATTTACAGTTGAAGTAGAAAGAGATACTAGTGAATAGGAAGCTTGTTGATTGAGCACTTGTCTGTCATCTACCTTGAGGATATAAAAACCAAGCTCTTCCTTACCAATCCCCAACATCTTCCCACTTGAGAGTTCCTGAAAGACACAGAAGTTAGGGTAAAATATTGCAAGACATCTCGGTTCCATTGTGAGTTTTGATACTGAGAGGAGGTTATACTTAAACTCTAGAATGTGAATGATATTCTGAACCTTCTTGTTCTTGAATAAAGAACAAATACCTACATGAGTGATAGACACATTTTCTCCAGTTGGTAAATGAACCTTACTCCTAGCATTCTCAGGTATTTATCATAAATCTCTAGGAAATTCAAACTATGAACCATATGGTTTGTGGCACATGTGTCTATTATTCAGTTATTATGAACTATATTAGTCATGGCATGTACAGTACCTATTGGCCCTACAACAACATCATTGGTTTCATATTCAACCTCCTTATCCTTGTTCAACAGGTGCAGGATTTGCTGGTACTGTTCCTGAGTGAAGGAATGAGCTGGAGCTGGAGTAGTTGTCACATGTTGTCCATGTACTAGTGCTACTGAACAACTAGAATTAACAGCACTATTGGGTTGAGCATGTGGAGTTCCACCTAGATAACCATAAAGCTTAAAGAAATTTTCCTTGGTATGGCCTTTGTATTTGAAATAATCACACAAGACTGCAAATTTACCAGCTGTGTTTCTAGGCTTAAAAATTCCACCTAAGTTGTTTGAACTGACATTAGATTGTCCTCCACCATTGTAACCTCCGGTATACATCTTGTTACTCATCATTGCAACTCCATTGCTTTCAGTATATGCACATTTTCCACTAATCCTCTGGCTCTCTGCATTTACTATCATGGCATAAGCCTGATTTAGATTTGGTAAGGGTCGAGTCAAAAGCACTTGATTCTTGGCATTCTCAAAAGATTTATTTAAACTAATGAGGAATTGATATAGCTTTTGTATTTGCGAATGTTCTACATGTCTCCTAGATTCAGCACAACCACATGAAGGCGGTGATGTTAGTGTTTCATACTCATCCCAAAGTTCTCTCAGTTTAGTATAGTATACTTAGACAGAGGATATGCCTTGAGTCAGTATGGCAATTTTCTTGTGCAAATAACAAGCCCTAGATGCATTATCCTTATCAAATCTCTCCTTGAGACCCTCCCAAACAGTGTGTGCATCAGAGGCATAGACCACATAACTGATCAAACTAGGTGAAAATGTGTTCATTATCCAAGCAAGCACAATAACATTGCATATGCCCCACAATTCATGCGAACTAGCATCATATCTAGACTTTCTACAAGTGCCTAGAACAAAACCTAGTTTATTTTTACCATGCAAAATAATTTTCATAGATCTACTCTAAATTGAATAATTTTCTGAACCTTGAAGCTGAACAGAAGTAAGTACAGAACCTTGAGCATCAGAAGGATGAATGTAAAGAGGATGCTTGTGATCAACAAGCTCTGTAGTTGGCGTAGAAGCACTGGTTTCTTCATTAATCGCCATTATCGCAGAGACACAAAGATTTCACACTGTTAATTTCTCACAAAATTTATCTCAATCTAACCGTGTTTCAACCAGATAATTGAGAATTCCCAAGCCCTAGAACGAGTGAGAAGTCTTCTGTGTTGAAGAAATAGCTCGACCGGCCAATGAGATTGAGAAGCTAGGAATGAATTGAATTACTCCAGTTCTATCACAACAGAGCTTTAGTGAGACGAGCACCGGGCTCTGATACCATATTAAGAAGATCTAGCTATGGAGGAATTGAAGGTTCCAGAAGAAGAGAAAGGAAGAAGAAGAAGTCTAAAATGAAGCTTAATATTATTCTTACAGAGAGAAAATGAAAATAAAGCGTAAAATACAATTGTGGAGTCTCATCCTATTTATACACAGTTAACTAAATTCTAACAATACAACGAACTCGAATACATTCTAACTAATTACACTTTGTATAAATAGCTGGGACCCACACTATTTAACATCTGCCCCTAATTGTTTGAGCACACATTGATTTGAAATTCTGATCCACCATTGCATATCGGTTGGCTATTTATATTTGTTGATACCAAATTTTTTTCTATATATTTTATACTCAAATACTTTCAAAATAGCATATGTATGCATATATAAGCATCCTCAAAAGTTCTGGTATTTTTCCCAATTTTCTTAGATTTTTTTAAAAAAGGTCAATTATTTGTCTATTTTAACAGTACAAAATCCAAATTATCTCCAAAATTATAATTTTTTGGTGAATAACTTATTTCATTCTTATATTTATACCTAAATATAATTAAGGTAATTTTTTCATAATTTTACCAATTTATTTGGCCTTTTTAAAACCAAATTGCATATAATTGCAATTATGGCCTATTTCGCAATTAATAGCATTTTACAATTATAAAATTAGTTCTAGTATTTTTAATTTAATATTTATATATTATTTATTAATTTAGCACCTTCAATTTGTTTGAAAAATCTTTTACTATTTTTTATAAAATTAAAAGGGAAAAACTGGCTATTTCAATTGTGGCCTCAATTCCTTTCAATTATAGCCTATTTTTCGTCCCAATTTTGACCCCAATTGACCCCAAATCAGTCCTAAATCAACGACCCAATTGAGTTCAACCCGACCCCTTTACCCGTTTGTCCAACCCGTCCGTGTTGTACTTTAAATCCTGGTCGTTGATCATTTTGATCAACGGCCCTCATTCACACTTTCCTTTTTAACTCTACCAACCCCTAACCCTATCTCTCATTTCACTTCGACCGCCACCCTTAAACCCTCCCCTTCTCTCAAACGCTCTCAAGCACTCAAAACCCTAATCGCCTCCCTCGTCTTCTCCGGCCAGTTCTCGCCGGAGTCCATGGCTTCTCAGGCCATGGACAGCCTGTGCTCACTTCCCTTCACCCCAAATCACGAATATTCAAGGCTTTTGAGGTTCAAACTCAATGAGGCCTGTTCAGATCCTCTGCCGATTTGTGTTCTTGTGGCTTCTCCGACTCCGTTCCAACGTGTTCGAGCCTCAAGAGCCTAGACATGGTCCAGACCTGTTCCAGGCCAGATCCTTTCCAAGCCTTCTCGTTTCTAGGGTTTTTGGGTAACCCTGAAAGCTGTTCAAGGTTCTTTCTCTCTTTATTTTCTTAGATATGTGATAGATCTGTGGTGTACTCGAGGTTTCAAAGCTATTTCCCAAATTTCTCTTTTCAAAATTAGTTAGTTTCAATTTAGGGTTTCCAAAAGTTTTAAAACGATTTCCATTTCTTCTTCTTCTTCTTCTTTCTTTATGTGAATCTGCCTGTATATGCTTTGTTCTTATGTGTTTTCGCTTGTGCATATTTTCTCCTATGTTCTTATGTTTTGCCGTTATTATGCATGTTCTTCTACTTGTGCTCTGTTATCTCTTCTACTGTTTCTACAGCATGTTTTCACATGTCTAGCTTATGTGTTCCTTTACCATTTTCTTATTGAGCTTTTGTTTGCCTTTACCGGACTTTTGTTTGAGTTCTAAACCTGTTTCGCCTACTGTTTCTTAAGTTCTATGTCAGCTCTATTCTCTCTTGAACTTGCTTGAGTTTTTCCTGAACATGCTTTGTTTTTACTCTATTGCTTCGAACTTGCCATTATATCTATGTGCTTTCTCATGAGACTCTCTGAGTCTGTTCGATGGCATACCCTCTCCTTTCTGCGCCCTACTCGAATTTGAAACCCTAGACTGAACTGGAATCTTTCGCTTATGATTTTGAGACTGTCTATACCAACCTTTTCTTTCTTGCCTGACGTTTGTGTGCTTATATATGAGGGTGTTTCTTTCAAAAGGGTTCTGCCAACTTGTAATTGATTCCAATAATAAGGCTCGATTGATTGGTTATTGATTTTCCAATTGAACTTTTCCTCACCTTTTTTTCTGACTAAGTTCATTCGAACAAAGCCTTCACTGGCTGTTTGATTGACCTACTTGCCTTATTTCTCACAAATCATGTACCATAGGATTCTTGCCTTAAATAATCGCTATGTATTTACATGTGTTATGGTACTTTGGAAAGGTTTTTTAATTATTCATCTTTCCTTAATTGTCGCATGCCCATTTGAAATCAAACCCCTTAACCATAGGGAGACCTTCTGTAATTGATTGTAAACTATTTTCTTGCCTTTTTTGCTTACTCGTTTTCTGCACTATAAAAATAAGTCACTACACACAACTTTCTACACACACACAGACATACGAAAACATCACAAACACTTCAGACTTCAATTGAACACTATATAATTGCAATACTTTCTCTACTACTACTTTCTCTAGTTCTAATACTGAGCACTCTGCTCCTCTTCTCTTCTACTGTCTGAAACATTCGCAAGTTCTCTTGAACTCTCAAGTATTTGCTGAAGAACCTGAGTTTGCTCTTGCTGATTTCTGGCTGTTACTTGCTTATATTATTCTGTTGTTCTAAAGCTTGCAACTGGTATGTCCTTCTAATTAAATAATACCCTCCAAACTATGTGTTTACTTCTCCTCCTCTGTTCTATGTGTTCATCCTAGTCTGTCATGCTCTTTTTCATCATATTTCTGCATCTTTGAGTCTGTTTGTGCTTTCTTGCTTTCCTCATGTTTCTGTAAATGCTTTCTTATGTGATTCCCTGTCCCTTTGACCCCCCCTTCTTATGTGTGAGTGCAATTCTGAGTCATGTTGGCATTCTATTATTGCCACTCATGACTTAGAATCAGGTTCTCTTGAACCTCTACTCAAATCAAGTCTCATTCCATTTACCCCTTATGTGTTGAGCCTTAACTCAGGACTGGTGGTGTCCTAATCACCATCCAGACCCAAGTTTGACTTCTAAAAGTTTGCTCTTTATTTGTTGGCCAAGCAGATGGTCAGGGGTGTGCCAGTCTCTGCCCATGGCTGGGTATGACCACCCTCTGCTATGGCTCCCTAACTCCTATCTCACTTTGCACTTATTCCTAGTTTCTAAGTTCTCCCCCCCCCCCTTTGGTAAGCCATGCTTTGGGACCCTCGAGCTCCTTCTGAACTTGGATACCTGAGGGCTGGCAATTCCACACTGCACTATTCTGTTACAACAATTGTTGTCTAGAGTGTAAGCACTGTCTGGAGTCCTTGAGGCTCCTTGGAAATTTGAAACACTTTGGGCGAGAGAAGGCCTTGGAAATCTGGAATCCGGATTTGGTGAAACATATGTCATTGGATATTAAGATTGAATTAAGCTGCTCGGATCTAGCCATAGGCTATGATGTATTTTTAATCTTTTTCTTTCTTGTGGTTCTGTAATATTTTTTGTATAAAAGAACTCGAGGAGATATTGTAAAAAGGGTGTGGGAGGTGTTTACTTTTTGCATCAATAAAAGGGTAAATATCATGCCTATAGGCATAATGTTGTAATTCAGTCACTTAGATACTATGCCTATAGGTTTAGTGTTGTAATTCAGTCACCTAGATACCATGTCTATAGTGTTAATATTTTAATCACCTAGATATCATGTCTATAAGTTTAACGTTTTAACTCGATCGACTAGATACCATGTCTATAGGATTTAATGCATAATACGCATAATCTAGTCATCTAGAAAATCTGCCTATAGGGTTTAATGCTTTATCATCCTGCAAATCATTAGAAACCCTACCTATAGGACTTAATATTCATGTAAGAAGTTTCATATAGAAACCATGTCTATAGGAGATGCATACACATTAGACAAAAACTATAGGATAATCAAATTTGTCGTCTGTTTACCAATTCTGTAATAAGTTCTAAAACCAAGCCTGTCTATAGAGGTTCGTCCCAAAATCTGTTTAAGTAACAACAACCTGTTAACTAGCATTAACGTTCAATATAACTTTTTTTTTAAATGAAAACTCCTATAAATCTGTAATGCTTTTAAAAATTCCGCAAATCTGTCTGAGATAATCCCTTTAAATCTTCTGCCCAAACTTTATTCATCTTTTGAAGCTATCTTTCAGAACAGTCTTTTAACTCACTCTTTCTGTATTTTCACGTTTGAAAACCTTTCTCCTACTGTATTTTTACTCAAACAAATATGCTAATTTTAAAGTCATTTCTGAACTTCTGTAATCTTTTCGACTCCCTGTTTTAACTCTTCTGCATTAGGCTCTTATCTGGAATCAGCACTTCTTTTTCTGAATAACTCGTTTTTAAAATACTTCAATCTCTGACAATTGGATCCGAGTTGCCTAATGCAGACTTTTATCTGATTCTATGTGTTAAACTAGTCCGTCCGCCGCTTAAATTTTAATTTAAAGACCAAACTAGTATGTGCAAGGCATGTTAAACTATATTCTATATGACTTACGGGGTTTTATGTGAACCTTGCATGTTTGTTTGTCAATCCCCTTACTTGCTATTTGTTTTGGCTGTCGAAATTAATATTTTGTCCTTTAAACCCCATATATGCCTTACCCCTTTTCTTCCCTTTTAGGATTAGAAGTCCTAATACCCCAGAACTGATAGGTTGAGACGGGTACTAGCATGCAATTAGTAAACGAGACTAATCGCATTTAAATACCTTAACGGGGTGGGAAGGGTAGAATATGGATATGATGACCGGTGCGCTAATATCTCGTGCGACCCCTCTTTTGAGGAGTGATTGCTGGGTATTGCATTGATGTGATCCATATTTTGTATAAACCTAGGACCCCCTTTCTTTTCCTTTTATTTGCAGTGTCTTCTTTAATTCTGTTCCTCAAATTAATTCCTTTTTTTCTAAAAAAAAACTATCTCTTTCTGTCTTCTTTTCAAAACTTGAAACTTATTCGTGATTTTTATGTACAAAGCTTTACTTGTTTTCTTTCACTTCCTTTTAAAGTCACAATTAAAGCATGGTCGGAAACCACACTGGTGGATCTTGAGGGGTGCCTAACACCTTCCCCTCGAGATAATCTCAAGCTCTTACCCGAACTCTGGTTTTTCTTTCAAAATCGCTTCTTCTATTTAAAGTGTCCTAATGCACTATAATCATTAGGTGACGACTCTTCAAATTCCATAACCTCATTCCTCAAAAGGTAATAAGAGTTATTTTTTTCATAATGTCGTAAACCCGATTTCTTTTCTTTTAAGGAAGGGGGAAAAAGGAGGGGCGTCGATAATATAGAGATTCTTTGTAGCGGCTATTCATTGAATGGTGTCTGATGTCATCCATTCAAATTTTTGTTATTGGTTCGCATGCCTTCGAAATTCACATAGCACCGATCAAATGCTTGTATCCGGTGTCAATTACTTGCTGATTCACATCTTACCTGTCTTCAGTTTCACGTGTCACCTTGTTATTTATCCAACTGTCGCTAACCAATTTTACCCCACGTATATTATACTTGCTCGGAGTAAAGTTAATATTTTTTGTATCGCTTCAGCTTTTCAGATGTCCTAGAGGGACAGAGCACCTTACCTCTACAAACTAGGCACTCTTTTTTGGCCAAACATATTGACCCTATTTGGATAGGCTTAAACCTGCTTTTAAGCCCTTTTCTCTTGTGTAAGTGTTTGGCAATCAAAAAAGTGACTTAAAAAAAGTTAAAATCTGCTTAAAAGAAGCCAAAACAACAAGTTGGGTAAACCCAACTTTTTCAAAATTAGCTTAAAAGTCATATTGCTTTGACCAGAGATATTACATTCTTATCTCTTATAATTTTGCTTATTTCCAAAATTACCCCCTCAGTACAAAACCCTAAAACATACTATCTCTTTCACCAGAGCAGCTTCTCTTCTCCAATGGCGCCCAAGAAAACTCTCCGTAACCCAGATCCTGGCCTGGAAAAATTCTCACGTTCTAGAATGTACCACAAGAAAGGTCTTTGGGCAATCAAGAAGAAAAACGGCAGCACATTTCCATCCCACAGCAAAAAACCCACCGTCGCCGCTCCAGCAATAAACCCCCCAAAGTTTTACCCCGCCGATGACGTAGCAAAACCCCTTGCGAACAAACACAAGGCAAAACCTACAAAACTCAGAGCATTTCTTTTATATTATATTGTCAAACAAACAATGTCATAATTGATTATCTTGTACAAAAACTAAAATACAAAAGTATTCTAAATATAGTAGCTTCAAATGAAAATTCATCTAAACATAAATAAAAAAAATTCAAATTCTTTTTGAAGGAAATTATCAAAAAATAAAATACTTTAGTGTTAACAACTTTAATGATATTTCAGTCATTTTAACAGAAAAAGTGCTTATCGGCACTTATTAACCAAATACTTCAACATCTTTTTTTCAGCTTAAGCACTTTTATTCAAACCCATAATTACTTATTTATAAAATAAGTTCCATCACTTAAAAAATGCTTTTAAGTATCGTGCTTAAAAGTCACTCTTTTTAAGCCAATTCAAACGGGATCATTATATCGAGTGAGTCTTTTTATGTAGTTTACTTCCAAAATATCGTGTTCCCTTGTGTTGGTTTCTCATCCAAGAGCCTTTGGATTGGATTAGTAACACAAAACTCTAGAAGACTAGAAACTCTTAAAAGGAAAAAAAAGAAGAAAATTCTTGATACCTTGTGATGATAAAAGTATGAGTTGACGCCACCACTAGTTTGACCATTGAAACCCAATTTAGACTTTTTAGGTTTCGGAAAATGTGCTTTCTTTGAAAATCTTGCGCGCGCAGGCATTTGGTGCTCTTTTCTGTTTTTTTATAGTTGAAACCCAATACTCTATTATATCATATAATTGGTGAGAATACACCGAAATTAAAATAATGTCATAAAACTTTGACTACTCAAGTTTTCTACAAACCATGAAACCAACTAAAGGCAAAATATTATATTAATTCTCTCTGAGAGAAGGACGATGGCTATTTCCCATTTGGTTTCAACATTTCCTACAAGAAAATGGGGAAACAGATGAAAATTATTGGAAGAATTAATCCAAGTCATACTAGTTTATTTATTATGAAAAGAAACTTTATTTCTTTATACTTAGCTAGCGTTTGGCCATAGATCCCAAATTTATTTTGAAAAATTTGATTTGGTGAAGTTTGGTTTGAAGATGAAAATGTATTTGGACATACGTTTTCAAAACATATTTTCCAATTTTATATTGAAAAAACATGTATATAATTCCCAAGTTTTGGTATTTAGGCCCAAATTCTGCTCAATAGCTGATTTTGAAATTTAAAAATTTTGATTTGGGATTTGGCCAAAATATATGAGCAAAATTTATGGCCAAACATGAGTTTTGAAAATAAATCTCAAATTTTATTTGGCAAAATTTATGGCCAAACGGGGCCTTATGAATTATTTTTGGGAAGAAAGGCGTGAGCTATTCTCTTTATTATGTGATGTGACACTCTTCTCTCTGCTCCATGATATATTTTTATAACCATATAAGTATCATTGATCATCTCAAATTACATGTTTCAAATAAAAAAATCACTTCTTAAAATTTATGCTAAATCAAATAATATCATATGAATATGAGACGCAATAAATATTCAATTATTAGTTTTTCCAGGAAATGTGGATAATTTCCCTAGCATGTATCCAAGGTCGGCCCATTTTTTAAAAATAACTTCTTTATAAGTATTTAAAAATTAATATTTAGTACTTTTAATACAAAAGTAGAGTTTTTAATATAAAAAAAAAAAAAATATATATATATATATATATATATATATATAGTAATAATTTTGACTTGCTTAAAAATGGGTAAATAAATAATTTTTCTAACGTTCTAAATTTGTTTTTTAACTCTATCATTGGATAACATGTAAAAAATTTACTCCCCATTTCTTAATTTGTTCAAGTCAATCTTTCTTTTTCCAAATCTCTTCGTATTTCAAAAATCCCTACATATTTTACGTCTTTCTCTTTCATATTCTTACTCGCATTCTTTCTCCAAAGTTTTATTAGTTTAAGTATTCAACAATGCTTGTAAGCTTCCAAGGGTTCTATACTTCTATTGCTCTATAGTATCTTATCTAAAATTAACAATATCTCAAGAAAAATTAAGGTAACATTTATTTTTTTTAAGATTAAGACTTTTGAATCTGAATACACGTTTGAATATCAAGATGTGTATTAAGATCAAGATATCTAATCTGAATACACACATGAATGTTAAGATGTTTATTAAGATCTGAATACTAAATTATTAAGATTGTTTGATTTTTAACATCTAAATGTATAAAATTTACGTTTATTTAAAAATTAATAAACATAAAATTTAAATAAAATACTAATTAATCTAATATTCAATCACTAAAACATATAACTTTTTAAAATATGATAGTTGCTGATGGTGATGGTTGTGCTTGTGAATGTCGACTAAAGGCAGTGATTGGTAGTATATTTGGTTGATGGTGGTAGTTTAGGATAGCAGCTAGTGGTGATTAGTAGTGGTAGCTAGTAGGTGTATTCATAAAAATCTGAAAGACCGAACCAAACCGAAAACCAAACCAAACCAAACCGACTAGAAAAATCGATATTTTATGGTTTGGTTTGGATTTGGTTTTGAATTTTAAAAGCCAATCAAATTTGGTTTGGTTTTTCGAAAAAGAAAAAAACAAATCAAACTGACTATAGGAGTAGCTATTTCAAATTTATTATTACACATATATATATATATATATGTGTGTATGTGTGTGTGTGTGTGTGTGTATGTGTGTGTGTATTTTTATACAAAGTTTTAAAAATTTTATGGTAAATGTTAATAGTTTGCATTTTTAGTATAGTTCTTTACCTTTGCATTCTAGTTTGATTGGTAATTTTCTTTTGTTAAGTGTAAGAATTTATTTCGTGTTAAAAATAATATATATTTTAATTGAGTCCTTAGATTATTCACCACTATTTGATTCAATTATCATCAATATATCTTGGTAAATAATAGATTTCTCAAAGAGCAGTTGATTTAATAGTGTCATGTTGAAAATGCGATCGCAGGAATATGTGTTTGGTAGTGTATGTCTTATATTTAAGAAAAAACCGACAAATAACCGGGAAAAAAATGAAAAACCGACAAAATCCGACATAACCCGAATCGAGAAAAAATCGACTTAATTGGTTTTGTTTGGTTCTAATATTTGAAATACTGACTTACTTGGTTTGGTTTCTTTTTAAGGAAAAATCGATCAAAACCGAACCATGAACATCCCTAGTAGCTAGTATGATTGATGATGGTGGAGATGGGTGGTGGTGGTAGTAGTTGTGATTGAGGAAGATGGTTGTAGGTGGTGGTAGTTTATAATAATGGGTAGTGCCAACTATGGTTGTTGATGGCGATGAGGTGGTTAATTGTGGTAGTAGAGGTGGATGAGTGTTGATTGTCGTTGAGAATGATGGTGGTGGGTGGTGGTAGTCGACAATGGTGGCGGCTATGATTGAGGATGATGGCGGTAGTGGTGGGTGGCATGGTGGTAGTACATAATGGTAGGCGGTGGAGGCAGTTAATAATGAATAAGGATGATAGCATCTTAATGAAATTAAATCTCTATTGTAAATCTTAATGATACAAACATATTCAGACCCATTAAGTGACTGTGAAGTAAAAAAAAAAAATTGCACTTAACGATTAAGATTTGACTAATTAAGATTCAAACTTTAAAAATAAATGCACTTAATGTCTGAGATCTGAATAATTACGATTCAGACCTTCATTAAGTGCAAATGAATGAGGCCTAAATTAATTGGGTATAATATCAATTGAAAATAAATTATTAGAAAAAAATAGATTATAAAAAAATTATTAACAACTTTATATTCAAAAATCTAGAAGAATATATTTTAAATAAAAATATATCTTATAATTTTCTTTTAAAAATTTAGGTCTCATATTAAATTTTGATTTTAGGCCCTGCATGTGTTTGAGCCGTTCCTACATATAGCGTTTAACGAATGAAAAAGGGTCAATGCTTTTCCCCTCCACATTAACCTGCAAATGCTTACTTCTTGAGTTGGTGAAATCCCAAAAATTGGAGAATACACATGTTTAAATATTTGAGCTTTTTAATTCCTAAACTTTAATTATAAAAATTAGGGGTGTACAAAGAAAACCGATAAACTGCATCAAACCGGTAATTCGAGTCAAATCGGAAAAAAAACCCGATTATGGGTTGGTTTGACTTTGTTTGGTGTTGGAAAAAATAACCCGACCATAATTGGTTTGGTTTTAACTAAAAAAATTCAAACTGAAACCAAACCAACCTGATATTAAATTTATTCAATTTTTACAAATATTTTATACATAAAAATATTTGTTTTTAATACAATTCATAAATATTTCTTAAACTTTTTCACAGTTTTATCTTTAAACGTATTGTTTCAAGTTTGGAATTAACATTCTTGAATGGTCCAATAAATTTTATAGTTCATAAATGTAGTAATTCAAATAAACTTTACATCAATACTAATGCTAACTAAGAAAATTCACTTCAATATTAGAAATGACAATAGTGTGGATATCTATTTTTTAGTTTGCATTGTTTATAGTGAAAATGCATAACTTAGTTTATCTTTTTCTTTAGTGCTTAGTTGTTTAACTAATATACTTATAGTTGTACTTATTTAAGCATGACTTATATAATACTTTTAGATTATGTTAATATTTATTATGGCTTATTACTTAGTATAATATTTTCTTTATGGATTTTAGTATTTTTGTTATTAAATATTTTGGTACAATGTTATGACGCATCTCATATTATTGTATTATTTTCTTAAAAAAATACATTATATAGTTGTATCCTTGTAGGATTAGAGAAGTATGTGGAGCACAGGTTATATATTTGTGCTATGAAGACTTATCGGGAAAAAAAATCCGAAAACTTGAAAAAACCCGAAAAACCCCAGATTGAAAAACCCGTTTTCGTTGGTTTGGTTTGATTTATAGATTTAAAAATCCGACATTATTGGTTTGGTTTGGTAATTGAAATATACGAACCAACCTAACATATGTACACCCCAATCAAAATGAACACTTCAGTTAAAGAAATATTCCACTACTTTGGATTGTGAACCGACCGAATTAATCATAAGCCAACCTTCTTAAATGTTGAATGGAGTGCTCAAACTTTAGGAAATTTAATTTTCAGCAACCCTGAATAGAAAGCTTAATCTTCATAAAATTTTATAGATCTCAAATATTTGAATCTTGATTTATGTGTGTTCAAATTTAAAATTGAATTTTTGTTGTATTCATATTCTAAACTCCATTGAAGGAGCTTTGAAGCTCTAAGTTCAACTCAAATTTGGAAAATCTAACTCTAAAGTGATGGGGTTAAGTTAAAAATTATTGTAAAAGCTTGTAATAATAAGAATCTTGAGTGTTGGGTTAACTGTGTCGGATTAACATTGGTTTTAGAAACCATACTAGTTGAAAAGGAAGGTCAAGATGAAATATAGTTTTGTATACACCTTCTACATTATTATACAATATTATACAACATTATACAAAATTATAATAAAGGTATAATGTTGTATAATATTGTATATTGGGTGTGAAAATACTGTTATACAACATTGATCTTTTTTTAAGTAAGTTTCTCTTTCATGATAGTAATTTTAGTTTTGTTGCATGTTTTTTATTTTTAGTTTTTCCATAGTTCCCTTTTGGTTTTGTTTTGGTTACTTTTTGTTTAGATTTTTCTTTTTGCTTTTACTTCCTATTCTCTATGTTTTCTATTAACACTGAGTTTGTTTCTTTTTTTTTTTGCCAGCGAAATACTGATATACATTATTCAACATTTCATATACAAGTTTATACAAACTTATACATCAATATACATTACTGTACAGATAAAGTTAAAGCTGAAAAATAGAATTTTTGTATTTTTCTCACTTTTATCTAACAATTTATATATAAAGTTAATTTTTTCGTTGATTTCTCTACTAAATGATGAATTTTCAATTTTTTCTTTTCTTGTTGAGTTTTTTGTCAAATCATAAACTTTGGAGCAAATTCATCTATATAGAACTTGAAAAATAAGAGATTTTAGATCTGTTTTTTGTATGTTTATAGCTGGGATAATAATGTATAAACTTGGATAAAAAATAGAACAAAAAACCATGAAAAATTTGCGTCAGAATAAAAGGGCATGAAGGTTTTTTTTGGATATGAGCCAAATAATATTGGGCTATATATTTGTAAACTTAAATCTGGGTCATCCGATTGCAAGATTAACTTGTGGAGTGTATTATTACGTAATTCCGTCAATAATTTCCTTAGGTGAACGTTTTTTAATTTAAAACAGATACTCCATTATTTCCGATCAAGCTCAATAAAACATCCCAAAATGTCATGAAAATCGTTATGTTATCTCTTATTTTAAAAAAAAAAAAAAGGGGAAGTCCAACAACAGCGGTAAAGTTATTTTTGTATAATCTATAGATCACGGGTTTAAGTCGTGGAAGCAGTCACTAATGCTTACATTAGGATAAACTATTTACATCACATTTCTTGCATGGACGTACACACCTTATGCCATGCGGTGTCACAGGACACTGCTTGGTCGAAATTTTTATTAGATATTGTTAAGAAAAATAAAAATATTGGGATATGTATAGAAAATGATACCATTTTTGTTGTAGCAATTTATTTATTTATCCATTTCTTCAAATTATGATATTGCCTATGTAAAATCTTAACTACGCCATTCATCCCTTGGGATGCAACTTTTATCTGAACCTTACATGAATGAAGGATACTATGTACTAGGGGTGTCAATGGTTCGGTTCGGTCGGTTTTTTTATAAAATTTGTACCATATCAATTTTCGGTTATTATATTATGTATAACCAAAATTAGACTTTTCAAAATTGTCCCAATCATGTCGGTTTCACTTCGGTATCGGTACGGTTCGGTTAATTTTCGGTATTTTTTTAAATGTCATGTAAAATTCACCAGTAGAAGTAGAATGCAACAACATACGTTCTTTTATAGGACTTAGCAAAACTCTCTAGATATTTTTACTGTTTAAAGGGTGATGAATTAAAAAAAATATGAAAGATGACTAGAGTATCCATCAACTATTCGACATCAACGTAAAAGAAACCAAGTAAAAGCAAAGAAAATATAAATCACACGAGTGGAAAGATCTTAACCAAAATGGGACTCAAGAATAAAGTCTATATTAAATATTCAAAAAGATAAATGTAAATTATATGAAAGGAAACATATTCAATATATTGCAATTTGCTACTCATAATCACTAGAATACTTTGTGTCTTGCTAACAAAGATACTTGAAATAATTTAGTTTAAGTATAAGTAGCATAATAGGTTTTAGGAATTAGTATTTTGAGTTTAATTACTTGTTGGCTTATAACAGTTTTCATAATTTCAAGTTTAATTACTTGTTGGCTTATAACAGTTTTCATAATTTCAAGGCTCAATAAATTTTTTAATGCTTTATTAGTTTTAAAATTACTCTTTAAATCTATTTTTCACATATAAAATTTTTTCGGTACGGTTCGATATTTTTTCGGTTTATTTGTTATAAAATAAAAAATATACCCTAATTATTGTTATGGTTATAGATTTATATAAAACCTACAGTTTCTTTAAAAGAAACCTAAAATTCGGTTCGGTGCGGTACGGTTCGATCGATTTAATCGGTTTTCAAATATCCAATGACACGCTTCTATGTACATCGATTACCCATTTTTTGTTAAAAGAAAGAACAAGTTAAAACAGATAGATAAACAATTTAAAATAGTAGTATCATTCTGCTGGCCGCCTTTATTTGAATTTTCATGTTTTGTAGATTCCTTTACATTGGGTGCCAGATAGGTTGGACTTCTTTTTGAAATGCCACGTAATATACATTTATTATGCAAAGTATAAATTCATTTTTTGCCTTTTTTTGAGTGGGACACAACGTTTCATCAATTTATGCCCCAAAAAAATGGTAAAAAATTTGCAGAAATGCAGAGACAGACATGCCAAAAAGTGGAAGATTATGCGATAACGTAGTGGCCCCAGAATTAAAGCTTTAATCTTATCAGTTAAAACGGTTTTTAAACTTAATTAATGATGCCAACGTGGACCCCAATTGGTCTCAGCATTTCTGAGTTGTCTCGTACCTGGCTTCTAGGCTGTTTGTTCCCTTCCTCTACATTATGGATAGATTCAAATAATATTTGAATTTTTGAAATTTAAAAAAAAAAAAAAAACACTTATTCTGGAATAACGACGGTATTCAGTCAGTTTGGCAACTCAAATAATTTAGCGAATATTTGTTTTATTTCCCTAGCACATATATCATGTTGCTTTATCAACGTGAGATGAAAAAGGTGGAGAACTATCTCCTATATTATGTGAAAATAATTTATTATAATTTAAATAAAAGCTAATGATCTTAGAAAAAAAATTGTGTTCAATTTCCGATCTCTTAAGGGTAAAATCTCTTGAAATATTTGTACTTTTAGTGGATCACAAAATCAATTTGACTCCTACTTAAGCTTATTTGTCAGAAAAGTTTTTTATAATACCAAATAAAAATTTTAACAAAAAAATATTTTAATGGCCTATTTTAATTAAATATTAGTCTTAGTACAGACCAAATATTTGAATATCTCATTGAATAATATTAAAAAATAGAAAAAGAAAAGGCCAAAACGACGAAGAAAAGATAAAATTGTTCAGTTCTGATCTGTTAGACAATTTGAGTTTCTTCTCTCGGCCGTCGAGCCATGAGCCTCGTGACTTCGGATTCCGCCAAAACCATTACATACTTTTATTTTATTTTGTTTTTGTTTTTGCTAAGAACACTTTTCCTACTTTAATTATTTCTTATTTCCCTCGAATTTAACGTTTTATTATATTTTATCTGAAGAAACGGAAACAAGTTGGTCAATCATCCCTTCCATGTGCAATGTTTATAAAGCGTTAAAAAAGGATTTATTATATTTTTTTAGTTACAAAGATTTGAGGCGATCATGCTTGTACTATAATTAATTAACTAGCACGTTAGGACTAAATATATCACCATTAACTTGTTAATTTCAATGAGTACTTGCTGGTTTTTTTACATAATGTTTTAATTATATATGGGGTAGGGTAGGGGTAGGGGAAATAAGTGTTGGGATGAGTAACAACCGTTATGGGGAAGCTAACAAATCAAACTTCAACCACGATAAATCAGACAATAAAAGAAAATTATATCAAAAAAGGCATAATATACTACTATAATATAGTTGATCACGGGCACACTAGGATGGATAAGATTAGGAACGAAGTTATTCCGGAGAACGTGGCGTAGCTCTTATATAAGACAAGATGTGGGAACTATACTTGTTAATCAGGCCGGGCTGGCCCATTCACAGCCCGGTTCAACCCGGTTTAGCCTGATACTCTAGGGGTGGGGACGGGCTGGGGAGGGTTGGGCGGGGAGCCAGGCTTGAACGAACAAATTTAGTAACCGGTGCCCCGGAACCCGGTTACCCGTTACCGGTTTACCGGGCTACAGCCTGGTCCAGGCCGGTTACCCTTGCAAATTTTTTTTGTTTTTTTTTTCTTCTAAATTTCTGGGGCGTTGTCAACGGTCAAATTCAGAAATGGCCGTTGGGCAACGGCCATTTTTTTGCAAAAATGGCCATTTCCGCCTATCCCTTAAGAAAATAGACTAAAACCAAGATTCGTGCATGAAGACATAGTTACTAGGTGGAATTATACTTATTTTTTTAAGATGTTGTTATAAATATAAAATGCCTATAACTGAAGTTGCTAATTCTCATTGTACCGATCCTAACCGTTTGTTAACATCTAGAATTTGGGATGTCATTGAAGATGTTGTAAAAAGTTTACAATTATTTTATGTGGCTACACTTGAGTTTTCTAGAACTTATTATCCTACTATTGCAAATGGTTTAGTTAATATTGCTAAAATTTCTCTTTTACTCCATAATTTGAAGAAAAAAGAAGTATATACTTCTGTTGTTGAATCTATGCTAGATAAATTTAAAAAATATTTCTACCTAATTTACCCTATTTACCTAATTGGTGTCATTTTAAATTCTTCTATCAAAATGACCACTTATCGCCAATTACTCACTGTTTTATATGTTGATATGGTTATTTGACCAACTGAAACTCCGAATATTGAAAATTGTATTTTTGATCTACACAATCATTTGCAAACTTTATATAATTATTATGCTAACATTGTTGATGTTTCTGCTGCTGTTGATGCAAATATTCCTTCAAGTTCAGTTTTAACATCTGGGACCTCGAGGATAATGATGGTGTTGAAGATTATTTGATTTGGTCTACACTAGGAGAGCATCAACGAACCAATAGCAGGAATATTGATGAACTCCAATTCAACTTGCAAAAGTCACCAGAGACCCGCACAAAGAAATTTCTACCGCTGGGTTGGTAGAGGAGCAACTCAAATTAATTTTCCGTTCTTTCGGCCAAGGCTCGAGATGTGCTAAATGTGCGTGCTTAAGAGATTGGATAAGATCATAACGACGAAATCAAGGTCTTGAAGAGGTAGATGAAGCGGATGACCAAAAAATTTGAGATATAATGGTTTATGGTTCCGATTAAAGTAAAGCTGGAAATTAAAAACCTCATGTTGGCATGGATGAACTTACAAAAATGATTCAAAGCATGTGATGTACTCTTTTCTTATTTTTTATAATTATTGTAAACTTTTAATTTGCAAGTTCAAAAATTAAAAAATCAAAATAGAACTTGCAAATTAATTTGAAATATTATTTATTATTCAATGAAAATATAAAACGAAAGTCTTCGAAGTTTAGTCCTTACATATTGCTTATTGGTCTTATTAAATAATCTTTTGTATCATGCTTTCAAATTTCAATTTTAAAATTTTAAAATTCAAACTTAAAACTTAAAACTTAAAATTTTAAAGTTGAGTTCTAAGCCTTAAACTTAAAAGTTTGCAAACTTTTAATTATCAATGACATTGAATAAGAAAAATGAAATATACTTAAAAAAAAAAAATCGGCCCGATCCGGACTCCTTAATCTCGAACCCATACGGGCCCACCAAAGCCCAAAAAATTCTAGCCCACTACCAACTAGGAACCCCAGCCTACTAACCATCGCGGATCAATAACCGGACGGGCTATTTTTTCGTGTCGAGCTCGGAATAACCCGTTCGGTTAACACCTATAGTGGGAACCGAGGCTCAGAGGGTTCAGACATATGCAGAGGAGAAGACCCAATGCCCAGTAAGAAGGTGCGAGCAGTTGGATTTGGCGGATACGAGAAGTGGTAGAGAACGACCTAAGAAGTATTGGGGAGGGGTGATCAAGCAGGACATGACGTTTCTTTAGATTTTCGAGGACATGTCCCTTAATAGGAAGGTGTCGAGGTAAAGCATTAGGGTTGTAGGTTAGAGAGTAGTTGAGCATTTTTCAACTTCGTACCAGGTGAGAATCTAGTCTGATAGGGTTTGTCTTAGACTGCCAGTGATTAATATTGTGTTCATAATATTCTTCCATTTCTTATAGCACCGGGTCTTCTTTACTAGTTATTGTTATTGCATTCATCTATTTTCTAGTTCTTATGATACTGTTATTATTTCTATAATGTCTGTTGATGGTACTGATATATTATCTCTTTTCATCCTTTTCATTTTTTTAACCGAGGTTCCACCAGAAATAATTTTGTTTACTCCATCAGGGTAGGGGTAAGGTCTGCATACACATTACCTTTCCTAGATCTCACACCTGTGTGATTTTATTGAGTTGTTGTTGTTGTTGTAATATAGTTGATCAATTGATGTACATCAGTTTACTAATACAAAAAACTTTTGATTACTATATTGTGAATGTTGTTATGTTATTTTATGTATGTGGGATTCTCAATTTATAAAGTTCTACAATCTTGTCCTCCAAGAAAATGAACTGTCAAATATAGAGGATATTTATATTTTCCTTTAAGGAAAAGTAAAATCAATCATGATAAATATTTTATCAAGCAACATGTAAAATTCAATTGTGAAAAAAAGTTAATCACAACGACTCTAACAATTCTTTCATTAGGCTTGAATTTTCTTGGCGAAACTTAATTCACCTTACTCACATAATCTTTATCAATATTTCTTTCCATGGTTAGATTTGTATATGGATTGAAAATAAGAGCACGTACGTTAAAAGTGAGCATCAATTAAAAATTATAGAGTTCTATATTAAAAGTGAGCATAGTTAAAAATGGAATCATACGTTAAAAGTGAGCAAAGTTAAAAGTGAAAGTCCATATAATAGAAGTAAGCATGAGTTACAAATGAGAGCTCATGCGTTAAAAATACCACAAGTTAAAAATAGTTTTTTTTTTTTTTTTAAAAGATGTAGCAACATGAATGTTAAAAATATGGTTCAAAATTTTATTTCACATGTAGCGCTCTTGACTTTTTTTTTGGGGACAAAATCGTTATTATTGTCAAATTAGGCGTTACATGATCTGAATCCACCTTGAACCTGTTTTCAAGCTCGCTTTGAACCATTAGCTCTGATACCACTTGTTGAAATCGAAAGTACAAGGCTTCGTGAGAAAACCAACGAAACAATACTTTGGCAACGATAATCAGACTACAAAAAATTATACTAAAAGAGGCTTAATATACTACTACAATATAGTTTTGATCAATTGATCTACATCAATCAACTAATATAAAAGAGAAAAATAAATTATTCGAGAGAATAAATTCTCCCGTTAAATAAAGTTATCTTAAAGACTATATTGTGGATGCTATTGTGTTATTTTACAAAGGAGAAATCCTAAATTTATAAAGGTCCACAGTCTTCTCTTCCAAGGAAATGATCTATCAAATACGGAACAATAACAATAATAATTACAAAATCAGTATAATTTCAAGAGTGATATTTTAGAAAAGTAGTGTATACGTAGACATTATTCCTACCTTAAAAGTAAATAGGTTGTTTCCAATAGACCATTGACCTATCAACTATAGAAGCGATCTATATTTACAAAAAAAAAAAAGTAAAATCGATCATGATAAATATTTGATTATTCCTTCAAGTAACAGGTTAATTCAAATATGAATGAAAATAAATCAAAGCAACCTCTAACAATAGGGGAGGATATTACTATAAGGTGCAAAATGAATCTTGCCCATGATAAAAGTTTAGAGTACCTAACAAATTGAGGTACCGAAATTCCTCAATTTGCTTGTTATTTGTATATATTTAAGTCTTTTTAATCGTGGACTTTCAAATTTTAAAATCAAGATATTAAATTTTTTAAGTTTGGTCCTATTTTTTCTAATAATCATTCGGCGTTCCGAAAACCATGGCTAATTCGCCCAAAAGGGAAAATTGCTCACTATTTTTTTTTTCATGCTATATGCCTTTGGGGTCGAACCGAAGAATCTTAGTTAAGAGTAGAAGACTCCATATCAATTTTACCATAATTTTTAGAGCCCGTTTGGATTAGCTGATTTGGAGTAGCTGATAAGTTAGTGTTGAAAAACACTTTTAAGTATTGAAACTAATTTAATAAACAAGCACTTATTGTAACGACCCGACCGGTCGTTTTGAGTGCTGGCGCTCCGTTCAGCAGTCGGAGGCCATGAACAGCTTCATTTCAGGTATTATGACTTGTACGCGTGGTCAGAATTTGATTTCGGGAAATTCGGAGTTGATTTGGGAAGAGAATTCTCATTT
>MU789424.1:75059-89901 GCA_026770625.1 Nicotiana glauca
CCGAACGCCTCGGCAGATTAATAGATGCATCTATAGGCGCGCCGTCGACCCTCGGCAAGTGCACATTTATTTCTATTGGATCGGGGCGTCGCCTCGGTATGATTTGTGCATGCATGTGTTGCTGCCTGAACTTGATTAAGTTATTGTGCCCTTTTGTGGCTTAAACATATTTGGATTATGTTTAAAGAGAAATTTGAGTGGAAAATTTTCCTATGAAAGAACTACGTGTTTATTTGTTTCCTCTATTTGATTAGAACCATGTCCGTAAAGAATAAATCCACGGATTAATATGTGAANGCAGCACAGATGATTCAGGGACTAGGTGAGCTGCAAATTGCGAGGCGGCCTGCAGCTAGTGTAGTTCCTTTCTGTACTTTGATTATTTATTTCCTGTCCATTGTAATCCGGACAGAGGTTGTATTTTATTTCATTATCAGTAGTCACTTATGCACTTGTGACACCGGGTTCTGGGATGATTTTTGAAAAGTTTGATTTAATTGTTATTGTTAATTTGAATTGACGAAAAACTCTTTTATTGTGAAAATGGAAGGAAAATTCTGGAATTTGATGTTTTTAAAAAGGATTTTTAAATCAGTAATCTAATTGGCTGGCCTGACTGCGGTGTCCGGCGCCACCACGACCCTTAGTGGATTTTGGGTCGTGACACTTATGTGTTAGGGTATAAGTGCTGGAATTGATAATAAGTTGTTGCAGTATTTGATAAAATAGTGTTGATAAGCTCTTTTTCTATTAAAATTACTTAAATAATCTTATAACTGTTTACATTTATAAGGGCGTAATTTTTTCAAAATTTTAGATTCCAGATCGATTCAAATACAAAATATACTATTTATCATTTTATTTTAAATACAAATGTGCTTAGATAAGATTAATTTTATGATAAATATAATTTATTTTATAATAAGCATATAATCATAAGTTATAATAATTAATAAATTGGCAAAAGTTTCTCAAATAAAAATAAACCCGAATAGGACAAATTATTTGAAGAGAAACAAACACTGTCTTTATCACCACAACACTTAGAAAGCAATACACCAAAAATTTAATATGTCATCATTTATTACATACAGTTCAAAGATTAATACACAATCACATAGATATAAGTATGCAAATGAATAGAGAATTCACTTATCTTAAATAGTCAAAGGGAATCGCGGACTTGAAGAGGGAGGGGGATGTTAGGTCGGATACTTGAGGCATTGAATATAGATGTAAGAGTTTTGTTCTAAAAAGTAATATTTTAAAAATAAAATAGTAAAAATCTTGGTTAAACTCAAAGTGCTTATAAGCTAAAAATTCATAAGTTGTGGTGGACCAACTTATGACTTTTGACTTATTTTTAACTTATAAGCACTTGGCTTATAAACACTTTTAACTTTACCAAACACCATCTTTGTAAGTTGTGAAATATTGATTTCTAGTGTATATAGATAAAAGAAAGAAATGTGCATGCTTTTTGTGAATTTTATTCAAAATATTCCGTAGTCACAATTCAAAATGTAGTGTATAAGTTCAAATCCCACAAATGGCTGCTCAATCAGATATTTCTTATTTTCTGTTACTTAGGTTGATAATTTTTATTTTTGAACTAATAATATAGACTTATTATATGGAAGGTCTCAATCAGTCTCCAATTTCCTTCCCTTTTCGCGAAGGGCGAATTTTCTTTATTTCTCTTCTTTTGAAATAAGGGAAGGGCCAAAGGCTTTATATATATTTGTTTTAATCTCTCTTCTCTCTTCTCAACCGTCCTCCGTGTTCAACTCGCGTTTTAGCAGACACTGCAGAAAATCAAACAGGAGAGAGAAGGTAGTTTCTAGAGAGAGAAACCAAACAACACAACATCAGTTTCTAGAGAGAGAAAAAAAAGTAACCGGAAGAAAATTTTCCGGCGACATTGTAAATTATTTTCCAGTGAAGTTTCCATATTTGTACACTCACTGTCAATTGATTGCGTTGCCGTCTCCAGATTCTCCATTACCGATTTGGTAATTAGGTTTTCGAGATCGGTTGTTTATCATCCTTCGATTTGTTAATTCGGGTTAACAGGAATTTTTTGGCCGATTCGATAATCGGGTTCAAGTTTCAGAAAGATAAAACAAAAAGGAAAAAGGAGGTCTAAATTTGTTTCGAAGTGAAGGGAATTTAGGCTGAAAGATGTTGACCACCACGGTTGGTTTGTGATATAATATGGCACGGGTTGGTACAGATAAAGATATGTCGTTTTACATTGGTCGCGAGGCTTCAAAGGTTCGCTTTTTATTTGTTCTCTCTTTTTGCTTCTGGAAGTTTTGTTAATTTGGATTTCTAGAGATCCTTTTTCTTTCCTGATTGTGCTGTTGTTATGGAGAGCAGTTGTGGAAGAGATTTTGTGCGGAGATAACAACAGAGATCAATCTTCTTGCTGAGAATTGGAAGTATATTCTTGGCGGTTTGATTTGTCAGGTTTTTACATATTCTTCCTTTCCATCAATTTCTGTTTCTTTTAAGTACTTTTAATGGTTACTTGAGCGTGCCTAATTTCATGTATTTTACTGTGTGCTGGTACAAAATCCTTCATTTGTTGTCAATTAGCTTTTAAAATTTGGATTACTAAATCTCATTCGTCTTTGCTTTTGGCAAAAGGCATAGTTTTTCTGCTTTGGACTCGCAGGTGTAGCAAGTACTATAAGCTTAGGCTGAAATATAACTGCTTTCGATTTGCAAGAGTAGCTAGGTGGTATAAGTTATGTTGAAATTCAATGCTTTTACACAAGGCTCTTTCTTTTAGCAAATATGTTATGTTTCCTCTGTCTAGGCAGGGAGGGAGGGTTGAGCGGAGAGACAGGAGGTTGGGAGCTGCCAAATTTTGTCTTGCCAACTTCTTACTGAATCATAGCATTTGTTATTAGTTTTTTGTTACATTTTCTATGGTTGTTCAATATGATTTTTGGCGAATAAATGAAGATTTTATGTTACTCTGCTTGATCATCGTTTCTTATTCCTGTTCTTATTGCTTTTTGGGTGCCTGCGTTGTGAAATCTCTATATTCATTTCTTCAGTACATTCATGGACTTGCTGCTAGAGGTGTGCATTACTTTCATCGGCCTGGACCAATTCTTCAGGACGTTGGCTTCTATCTTCTTCCGGTTGGTTTTCTTGCTTTTTGTTTTTTCTTCTCCCCCACTATTACGGTAGGTAGACGCAAACTGACCTTTTCTCTTTGATTGAAATTCCAGGAGCTTGGACAAGATAGAGCTTACATAAGTGAAACTGTATTTACCACCATCTTTCTATCTTTTGTCTTGGTGAGTTTGTTTCTCTATAATTTTTCTCATCTTTTGTCTTTTGTCTTTGGCAAGATTGAGCTTACATAAGTGAAACTGGATTCTTTATATATCATTACTATATTTATTCCCTTGACATTTAAGTGTATACAAGCACGCATGCACTACTTTTGAGGCAAACCGTGAGGCCAAGCTGCTTCAGGCTTTAGATTCAGGGAAATCCTGGATATTAGTTTAAGTTATGTTGATGTGGTGGTCAAACCAGAGTTTCATTTACCCTTGAATGGATGTTGGAAATGTGATGGTTGGTCTTAATCTTTTTTACTTGCTGGAGATTTAATTTACCGTCTTTTATTCTAATGGTTTTTCTCATGCTTTCCTGCAGTGGACCTTCCACCCTTTTATTTTCAAGAGCAAAAAGATCTATACAGTTCTGATATGGTGCAGGGTCCTGGCATTCTTAGTCGTAAGTGCCCCTTTTCTTGGGCAGAATTACTTTTCCCTTGTACTCCTTCACTTACTATTCATTCTTATCTACAAATAACAAACATTTGGAGAGAAATCTTAGATATCCATTACATTTTTTAAGTTGGTTAATTGTTTGCCACAGGGTTGTCAATTCCTTCGGATAATAACATTCTATTCTACACAGCTTCCTGGTCCAAATTATCACTGTCGTGAGGTAAAAGCTTTTCTCATTTAATTGATGCTCTTTTTGTTTTAGCTTGTTGTTTTGCTGTCTATCAGCTGTGCCTCAGCTTGTTTTATCCTCTTTTTTGTCAAAGCCTCAACTCATTTTATTCTGCAAATTACCAGGGTTCAAAGCTTGCCACGCTTCCTCCTCCTGACAATATTTTAGAAGTGCTATTGATTGGTAAGTTGCATTCTCCTTTACTAAATGCTCCTTGTGGTTCCCAAAGTGACACTTACATGACATTTATGAATGTGCAGTTCCTCGGGGCGTGCTTTATGGCTGTGGTGATCTGATATTTTCATCTCATATGATATTCTCTCTAGTCTTTGTGCGGACATACCAGAAATATGGAACACGAAGGTACTGCTGTAGTGCTCTGATTAAATGACTTATGATATCTATGGGAATTGGGCTGATAATCATTCTAGTCTTAGTTCTGGTGACAAGGAAACTATGCAAATCATCCATTACTTGGTGGGGAAGGAGGGAGTTCAGTGTGAGGTTAATGGAAGTACCCAACCCAGTTAAATGGTGCTTCAACTCCCTCTCTTTCCTTTTGCTTTGTTTTCTCCTCTTATTTTAATCATCTGCCTAGAAGATAAATTTTCCGAGGGTTCTGTAAGTTCACTTTGGGAAGGGCTTCTTTTGAACTTTTTTCTATTCTAGTGTTACAATAATTAGTACTAATTCTTTTGTAGGGTACATAAATTTTGTGTGTTAACTGAGTGACTGGAACTTTCTCCTTCCCTTGCTTACGCTGCATTTCTATATTTTGTTTAAGTGTTTTGGCACAACTTGCATTTGTCACTGATTGCTAGATTTTATTCTGCAGGTTTATAAAACAGTGTGCTTGGTTGGCTGTTATTGCACAAAGCTTATTGATTCTTGCATCGCGCAAGCATTACACTGTTGACGTAGTTGTAGCATGGTGAGTTGGTGTTTTTGCTTGTTGTTGCTCTTTGGTACATTCTTTGTTCACAACCAAGCATGTGACGTGATTGAAGCTTTTTTATTTTAACTGGGAAAGGGTAATCGTGACTTAATTGAGCCATTTTAATTTGGTACAGGTACACAGTCAACCTTGTAGTGTTCTTCATTGATAAAACGTTACCAGGTTAGTTTTCAGTTTACAGATGAATAATTTTATCTGATTTTCATCCTCCACTCTCTTCATCTTATTATTACACAAAAGAAATGTTAAAAAAGCTAAAGTGTTGAGGGTGTATCTTGCAGAACTGCCTGATCGCACTAGTGCCTTGTTGCTTCCAGTGACCAAGGATAGCAAGTCTAAAGAAGAGAATCACAAACTGCTGAATGGAAATTCTGGGGATCCTGCAGAATGGGTATAGAGATTTACACATTTCCATATTTTAAGGATCATAGCTTTTGTCCCTACTGAGATTAGTTTTGACACTGTTTTCTGCATTATGTGCAGAGGCCTCGAAATGGGAAGATCGTGGAAGATGGGAAAGCAGTGCACATTGAAGCAGTAATTAATGGTGCATAGACGATGAACTTCATGCAACACCACTAACTGATGCTTGCAACCTTGGTACAGAGATTGGTAACAATGCCATTACAAGTTGTGTTAATATAAATCATTTCTGGTGTTCTTCCAAGTTCAATAGTTTTGGTTTTAGCGTAGGATACGAAATCAAGGATTGAAATGCTATCGATGTCTCCACGGTTCCCTGTGGTTTAATTTAATGTTATCAAATGTATCATGGAATTCATTTATTTTTTGGTTAAAGCAATTATTTTCTTATTTCGAAAAGAGTATATGTGTTGTTCCTTTATGCGGCAGTAGCATGGGCGTGAGCTGGTGTGTAGTAGATCCAACTGAATACTTTCTGTCCCTAGGACCACGCATTCCCTTTGTCCATTGTCAAATTCTTTATGTATCTACGCCCATTACCTGTTTGTACATTTATTTTAAAGGAGACTGCACCACAGCACGTTGCTACCCTTTCCTCTGGGACACAACTAGCGTTGCCTAGTTGTCTTTTTTAATGACACAAGAAGCTTCTCTCTCTTCCAACAACATTTTGGTTGTTGGCATCTTACGTTGATCATTACAGACATAGAAGTGGATTCAGAATTTGAAGTTAATAACTAGTAAGTTATGTTTTGCGTGGTTTTAATAGATAATACACTAAAAAGTTCATATCACACCACTCCATAGAAGAAAAACGAAAAAATTCTTTCTTTTAAAGCTAAATTCCATACTCTTTTTCTCTGAGATGCAAGTATTCCTTGTACAACATATCATGTAAAATTTTGAGGAAGAGTATAAATAAGTCAAAAGGATTTGGTATTAAGTAGATACTACATATTTTTATAATGTTCGAACAAATATTTGGTTCATATATTACATCTGCACCTGTCTTTGGAAGCTGCCCTCTATACTTGCTTGCACGGATATCTTACCAGGACAAGCGTTACCTTATTGATGAACAATCACAAACTAGCCCATGTGCCATTGGTTCCTGTTAGGTGAAGCTTCAAAAATGTTTACGCTTTGGCTTTGACTTAAATCAAGAAAACAGTACTTTCTAGATACTCCCGCAACTTAAGCCACAGACAGATTCAAAATTTAAATTTTATATATTCGCAATCAAAATTTTAGCACTGGTCACTTGTTAGAATTTGCACTTATTTAATATATATACAAGATTTGAGTCGAAATTATTGGCTTAAGGTGAACCCAAAGCATATGCACTATAATTGGTAAAAAAGAAGTAATATTACATGTGAACGTCTAATTTTTGGTTTAAAAAAAAAAGATATGAAACAATTCTTGAAAGAACGAATTGGATTTTCAAATAAACCTTTTTTCCTCCCTTTGGTTCGAATTAATATGATTTTATGAGACTCCTCCTCCAAATGAAATTCAATGGGATCTAGAGCAACAATATTTTCATCCATAGAATCGCAAGTACCGAGATAGCTAGATCGATAAAGAGTTAAATTTTATCTGAATTATACATTATCAAATGATATCCATGTTGTTCACAAATATTTATTTATTTTTTCACCCATAACGATTTCCGCATTGAACCCGATTTTCTGCTATAGTTGGTCAAGAGGGAATAAGGTTCCTGCCACAATTTGCGAACTAAAAATGAGTAGTAAGTTCGAATTTTTTCAATAATCTTAGTACTTCACGGAAAATCAAATTATCGAAACATTAACAAAAAATTTGAATCTTAGGGAATTCAGTTCAAAAGGACACACACGTTCAAGGGTAAAATAATAAAATACCAAACTTCAATTTTGTATATTTGTACGCGCAAATTGATCAGACATCACTAATTCACAATGATAAAGTGATAGGAATGAATAACTCTTTTGAGACTGCACATCACATCAATTAGAGGAATTTAAATGATTTTGTGCTATATTTATTCCCTGGCTTGTTCGATAATCATCTTTCACGATATGCAATAGCCTGTTCACAGCTTAGTTTTGCTTGATTATAGTAAAAGTCACATTTCTGTCAATTAGTATATAATCTTTCTTGACAGCCAATTTGGTCCCATTCGTTTGTTCATTAAAATATTTACTTTTATGAAACAAGTCATATAGCATAAGATCTGGACCACCCAATTGTAAAATAAAATGAAAAATAGAAGAAAAAGCCCATGTTGGCGCAATTTAAGCTGTAAAAGTCAGCCAAAAAAGAAAGAGAGCCTAAAAAATCCAAGTCTGTAGACATGTTAGTGTCTGATATGAGTAAATAATTTGCATTATCATCATTAGTGTATGTGAGTATAACGACCACTTTTTCTTTATCTTTTGCATGCTTATTTTTGGGGTCCTCTTTGACACCTTTGTATGGTACAAATTATTAGAGGCACACACAAAATTGGCCTACTTATTACTTTGCAATGTGGAATGAGTGGTGATGACAATCATTGATTTGGCCATGTTTTTTCTCCAAATTTATAGGGATTAACCATTTTTTAATTCTTTTTTGGTTTCTCATCCGATATCTGGTATCTATATTGTACCCAATTAAATTCAGATTCGCACAAAAGTTTCCCGCTTTGGAGGTGAATCACTCACTAATAAAGGCGATTCCATACCCAGGGACTCAAACTTGAGACATCTGATTAAAGATGAATGAGTACTTACCACTCACCACAACCCTTATTGGTACCATTTTTTTACTTTAACACGCATTCGGTATTCAAAATTTATTGATTTGATTTACTTAACCAAATTAGCACAAATAGGATGAACAAGTAGTGTAGATTTGTCAAAATGTCAAGGTTGAGATCTCCCCACCTGGATAATTATACTACAGATCAGAGACAGACCTATGGTTCAAAGAAAGTCGGCACCCGAAAAGTATCATAGCTATATATATATATATATATATATATATATATATATATTTGTCTTTAAAAAATAGTGATATATTAGTAGTGACACCTTACATATAAAATAAATTTTAGTTAAATTTAAAAGTACACCCGTGACCTTCAAATCCTGGGTGTCCAAAATATTTACTTGTGGACAATCAAATCTAACGTATTAAGTGAGCAAAAATTGAAACTTACAGATTTATGATTTATACTTTTGGAATAGTTTCTGTACCTCTAATTTTTGTATTAAAAAAAGGGGAAAAGAATGAGAGGCTACAAAAGAAGAAAAGAAAAAAAGTAAGCCAAAAAATTTATCTTAAATGGTTGAGAAGGTTTAAGTCAGGGAAGACTGACAGAATCTGGTATTTGAAGCAGTCCAAGATGTAGTATTTGTAAAATCTCAAATTCCAGTTTACTAATTTGGAATTATTCAGCTCCATTCTCAACTATATATGTTCTTGAATGAGTCAATTTCCCCATTATTTGACCCCATTTTTCCTTCTTTTACGCAAAACATTTTATAAAATGTAAGTGAAAACTCATCAGTAGAAGGAATGTGGAAGTTTACTTCTTCATACTGACGGTATAATTTTTTTATACGATCAGCTTACTCATTAGATAAATTTGGGGTTTGGAGAGAATATATAGCGTGTACGCGGATCTTACTTCTTTCTTGTGAAGTAGGCATAGTCAGAACATTATTAAAAATAAATACAAAAATGGATAAGCCATGAAAAAAGAAGCAACAACAAGTAGTAACAACATGATAATAAGATAATCAAAGCAAAAGGAATAACCAGCAATACTAGAAATCTAAGTATAAGAAAGTGCAAGAAAAGTATTGATACTATGAGTTTGAAAAGTATTGATAATTACCTGTTAATCTTTTACCATAGTTCTCGACCTCCGCATCCTTCTGTCAAGGATAATATCTTTAATAAACTGCAGACGTGGCATGTCCCGAAAAATAAGCTAAATAATCATAAGACAACTAATTGGAGTTTGTCTCAAAATTATTGATTACGAGTTTGAATTCAGTAATCGCATAATCATTATCGTTCAATTGAGTTCTTCTTCTTCTATTTTTATTTTTTTTTAAATACAGTTTAGCTATACCATAATAAAAATATCGGAACCTAAACAAGAGAAAATCCTAGGCAACTGAAATTAGCACAAAAAAAAAAAAAAACCTATGGGCACCCAATCATGCAAATAGTCTCGAACACCAATAAGGATCTCTCATAATTACTAAATTCATGTGGTATATACTACTTAGTATATGATTTGATGACAAATTGGAGTACGAGAATATATTGTATAGATTTAATAAAGTAATACCATATCCAAATAGTCGTAACACTATTCAAACAGCAAAATATGCCAGTCTTTCAAAAGCAAGCAAACTATGATAAATTTGGCTTTTCGCACTGCCTTTATACCATTTGGTTGTCTTTTCCAAAATTATTCTTTATAGGGAAAATGGCAAAAAATTCTCATTTCCTATTTTAGTTTGCCAAAGAAAATAGGAAGGGAATTGCACAAGGAAAACAAATATATGAGCCCACAAATATTTCTTCAGGCACGTTGGAACAGTTTCCTTTTTCTTGAAAAAAAAAAAGGATTCAGATGTAAGAGATGAGAAAATGGAGAGAATTTAATAATTTTAAACAATTAGCACATCTATTTGAAAACAAGAGAAACGAAATTCATTTAGGGCTCAAAATTTTATTAAAGATAAAAAATATTAGCAGTTTGTTTGGATGGTTGTTACATGCCGTTTCACAATTTATCGTATTGTATTGTAATGCATTGTATTATATTGTTTGAGAAGTACATCGTTTGAATAGATTATATCGTCTGTAGTCGTTTCGTGATGTCACACACCAACGGTTTGAAGAATAAACTTGCAACATTACTAAAATAGGATATTGAGTAGAAGTATTATATAGAAAAGTAGGTAAATGATAAAATATAATTATTTAGTAATAAGAAAGGGCAAGATGAGAGAAAAAAGCAAGGTGACGACTGATAATCAAAAGTGATACTTTTTGTTGTTATTTAAAAATGGATTTAATAATACGATACGATAAAATTTAAATAACAATAAAAACAAATATTATATTTAAAATAACAATACTATATAATATGTAATAGTAATACCCTTTCAAACAAGCTATAGGTGAACTATCTAGAGCTTTCATGATAAACAGAATTATCCGATATTCATTATGCTGGGAAGTAGTAGATATCCAATGAGATAAGTTGAAGGTGATTTGTTATTAACTCTTTCTTATTCTACAAGATTTTAATAGTGGAAATCATAGATTGCAATATAATAATGATGCAACTCCATAAAATACTAATTAATGATACAAAATTTATCCAATAAAAGTAGAACAAGTAATTCAAGGTCTAAACAGAATAAAGTGAAAATGACTTGACAAGGTTTCAAAATTAATTAACACTACTTGTGTTACTTAATTAGTGAAACTTCACCTAAGCTTCATGAGTAGGATAATATTATGCGTCAAAAGCACAATCTTTTTTTTTTGACTATGACCTTTGAAAATGATTTTCATTCCGCACAACTCTCCTTATCCTATTTCTACCATATATCAATGAAAGGGAAAGTGGAGAACAGGAAATTCAGTTAAAAGTTCTTCTTTTTTATTTTATTTTTCCGAATAAAAAGTTATAATTATTGTTCGCAAAAATAAATAGAGATATAAGCTAAATGAGCCCGTTTGGACATAATCTTTTTGCCCGAAATCAGCGTTTTTTTATTTATAAAATTTTTAATTTTCACTTGAAAATGCATTTTGAAAATTTTCGAAATTTGAAAAAATCCAAAAAATTATTTTTCAAAATTTTCACTCACAAAACTTCAAAAACAACCCAAATTTATATTCACGTCCAAACACAACTCTAAATTTCACCATTTTCACTTGAAATTTTTTTCCCCCTATTTTAAAATTTTACAATTCTTATGTCCAAACGCCCACTAAATTTCCCTAAATTTATGGTTGCAACACTTTAGATTGTCTTCTCCTCAATTTGTTTTATTTTCATATAGTCAATGCTGAACAGAAATAGGAATTGACTAGAATAGCTGGAATTCATACATTTCGTCTCGAATTGTAATCTTTTGACAACTAGATTGTCTCTTCAGAACCTCATTCTTCCACTCTTTTCTTTTCCACCAAATTTACTATGCTATTTAGGAGACGTTTGCAGTGGCGGAGCCAGGAATAATACAAAGGGGTATCAAAATAAAAAAAATTGCTGCTATCGGAAATGGAACTTGCAACCTTGTATAAATTTTGACACTCCTTGACCATTACACTAAGAGTTTGTCTTGTGTCAAGGGGTGTCAACCCCTTGTATATATTCAATTTTTAAAAAAAATACCTATTTATGCAGAGTTATTTTTCGGCGAAGGGGTGTCGGTTGACACCCCTCGGGACAAGGTGGCTCCGCCCCTGGACGTTTGGACATAAAAATTATAATTAAAAAAATATATTTGAAGTTAAGTTGAGAAATTATAGTATTTAAAATTTAAAATTATATCTGGAGATGCATTTCGTTTGATAAATTGTTACAGTTTTGTGAGAAGGGAAAAAAGTTTTTTTTAGTAATTTTGAAAAAGTGGTCAAAAACAATTTTTAATTTTTGAAAAACTCAATTTCAAAAACATGCAAAATTTATGATTTTTTGAAAGAGGTTTAAAAAAAAAAAGAATTTTTTTAATGGACAAACAGTAACTTACTGATAGTATTTAATTAGTTTTCTTATTCCGTCATTTCTTTTACAAAAATAGTGTTGATAGAAGAAAGAAAAAGTATTTTTAAGTGATAAATTTCTAATAAAATCTGAATTATCAATTCTCAATTATATAATGTAACCCATATTATTTGATGAATTTTCCTACTGTTTTAAATGGAGTAATACATTTTTAGATCTTTTCTAACCCATAGAAAATTTAGAATTCTGCAAAAGAGAAGTTGTGGGGTTCCATGGTTTTAGACTTTTAACAACTACTGTCTATAACTATTTGGCATCAATGGGCAATACTAATACCCTAAAACTATCTGCCATGACTATGTAACTTTGTTTAAGTTTATATATATGTTATCCGTGTGCTATGTTTAAAAAAAAAAGAAGTTGTGGGGTCCCATTAGGGCCAGAAGGTGGGGCCCATGAGGAGTGGGGGAAGGATTAGTGAGAGAAAACAGACAGTGGGAAGCACAGAAGAGGAAATGATGAGCAAGTTGAAACATAGCAAAAAAGCAGAAACTTTAAACCTTAAATTACAAAAACAAAGCAGAGAGAAAGAGATTTATGAGGAATGAAAGCCATTCTCTTTAGCAGCAACAACACATGTATTCCTCTCAGAAGAGAGACACATGAAAATGAAAAAAGAAAAAGCAACATAGTGTGTGTTGTGTTCTCTCTATCATTCACCCATACACCCCATACTTCCTATCATATTATGGGGTTGTTTGTTAGGGTGTATTAATAATGCGGTGTAATCAATAATGCTGAAATTAATAATGTTGGAATTAGTTATGCTGAGTGTATGGGCCAAAATCCGATCAAAGAAATTCAGAGAAGCAACGCTAGTGAGCCGAGCAGCCGAGGTCAGAGTCACGCAATTAGGTTGCCCAGAAACGACTAGTTTTAGTAATAGAATATTAAAAGGGAACCGAAATCTTGGACGAGGTGGCAAGCCGCGCAGACCCACCCACGGTCATAACAGTTGAAGGCTTGACCAAAGCACCCGATTGGCGGAATGCGGGGGTGGGAGCCTTCATTTTCTTTGGGGCTTTCCGACCTAGCAATAAGGGAAGTGGCTTAAGAAATAAGGAAGGGCGGCAATGAGGCCCAAATAATGGAGAAACGGAATGACTACCAGTTAAAGAAGGTGGATGCCCAAATTTCTTGTTGAAAGACGATCATTCACGGGTCCCCATCGTGTGAGGCAAAATTTGAGCCATCCAGTCTCGGTGTCGGCAACCAACCCTCTCAGTTGCACCACAAAGAGCGATTAGGTAATCCAAGAAAGAAGGAAAACAAAAAAGCAAACGACCAATTAAACAGAATACTTACGGGCCGAAGTTCCACGCCTCGGGAAGCCCGATAGGGTTCTCTACACGTGCTCGGTCTTGATATAGAAATAATCAACCCAAAACCTGCAATTAGTCTTATCATCCATCTTTACCACCAGAACTTTGGTTCCCCGGTGGCGGAGATATATCATCGTGCCCCGGTGGAATCTCGGGGCAAAGAGATGCAGCAAATGATGAATGGAGAGTTCGCGCTCGGCCAGCTCAGCGTACTTTATCAACATGAGAAAATGCTTGCAGATGTAAGGAGAGAGCTGGGCCGGACATACGTTGTAGTAACGACAGAACTCCTCCGCTAGCAGGCGAAAAAGAAGAGAACAACCCACCCGAAACGGGTACGCATAAAATGCGTGATACCCGGGGCGGTAGATAGGACCACATCGTCCTTGGCTGTAACCAAATCAACATGAGCAAGGATGCCATACTTGGCCCTGAGCTCAGAAAGGCGTGACTCTCCCATTTTGGACTTCACCGGCTCGGGCTCGTGAATCGGGGACTTCGAGAAATCAGATCTGGCCTTATTACTACGAGGAACGATCTCCTCCACTATAGGGAAACTATCATCTTCAATGGGTTGGACCTCCTCATCAACACGAACTAGCACGGACACTGACAACGGGTTTGGGTTAAAAAATTCCTTGGAGTTAGGGGATGCACCAGCCATTTGTGTATTTATGTGTAACGAAGATCTTTGGTTAAACAAAAATATATATATAATAAGCAACAGTAACGATACAAGGAGTTGCAAAAACAGAAAAAAGATGCAAGAGAAGGAGATGAATCGCTTTTGAATGTTTGAAGAAACAAAGTTCTAAATAAGGGGTATCCTCCCCCTTCTTGTAAGAAAGCATCGGCCTAGAAATCGAGAAAAGTAACACCCAAATGCGCACAAATCGAAGTGATAGAAATGTGAGAAACTAGGTAACACCTCGGGAAAAACATGCAATCACGACGCGTGAAAGGGTGACATCACTCTAATCCCTCGCCATTGGGCGCGACCTTCTAAGTACCGCCCACCACGGCTAGGATAACCGATATTCGGCATATGGTTTGAATTTCGTAAAGCCACAGCTAGCGCAGTCCGCTTACCAAGGTCAACCTAAAGGACGATCTCGGCAAGAAGAGGGACTAATTGTATGGGCCAAAATTCGAGCAAGAAAATTCAGTTAAGCAACGCTAACGAGCCAAGCAGCCGAGGTCGGAGTCATGCACTTAGGTTGGCGAGAAACGACTAGTTTTAGTAATAGAATATTAAAAGAAAATATTCTATTGGATATCCTCTCCGTCTTGTACTTTCAGTAGGTAAAGAGATATGTCTCGTAAAAATAGGAAGAGAGAGGAAAGACGGGGGGGGGGGGGGGGGGGGGG